>JAYJMB010002067.1:0-15770 GCA_036873735.1 Pouteria campechiana
GGGCCACCATTTGAAAGGGACCAACGACTTTTGTATCAAATGGTATCAGAGCTTATGATTGGCATTTGTAATCATAGTAGTGGATCAAAATTAGATTCATGATCCGGTTAGAAATTCAAAGGCAAGATCATGATAGTTTGATTGGATAAGAGAGCATGTAGATATGATCGTTAGTAGATGGTTGCTGGTCATAGAGATGGATTGAATGAATGAATTTGTTGGCTAGGTCAAACAGCAGATCTGTGGTATGGCTCCATGGTAGCTGCTGAATTAATGGATGTTGATCATGCAATTTGGATGCATGCAAGTGGAGATCCAACAACTAGATGTTAGATCTAGCATGCTCTAGGCAGATGATGATTGCTATTTTGGTGGGGACAAATCACAGCTTAGATAAGTTGGTGGTTTAGACAATTGTAATTTGTTGCTAACAGACATGGAATTTGGGTGTCTGGATGACGATGGGCTTGTGCGTGCATCTGATGACAAGTAGCAAGGTTAGCTGGTGTTGATTGTCAATAGGTGGCATCAAAAACTTGGTGGGTTTTTCTCTCACCGAAAAAGGGGATGCTGTGGATGACTAAATTAGAGTGGAATCGGTGATTGGGAACAAGACCCAAATTTGATGCATGAAGGCATCAATGTTGTCGACACTGAGGAAGTAGACAACATATGGGATTCTAGCCAGAGAAGAGGAAGAACATGGAGATGCAGCAACAACATTTTTATGTTTTCTAGCAACCAAACTTGGGTATCCAATGAGACGTTTAGCGAGGATTGGTCAGAATGGAGAGATAATGCCATTGGACGGACTTGATTGTCTGACTAATAGTGCAAGGTTTTAGCAATTATTTAATGGATTTTTTGATCAGTGATAGAAGAGATTTGCTGTGGTGTCGCAAGCTAGAGGTCCAAAAAGAAATGCAGTTCTAATCAATAGTGAGGATCAAGCATCCCATGATCGGAATGTGATGGCACATCGTGGCAACAATGGTGGCAATGCTGGGGACTAGGGCTTCATCTCTTCATGCGATGTTCATGATGTACTTGAGTTGGTCCATCATGATGGAACAAAGGCTGATTTTATGGGGCCCATTTGGGATGATCCCGATATTAGATTTGGGTGTTATAGGTGTCAATTTTTACTATTTTTGTTGCTATGAGCACAATGGTGGAGTCAAATTGGGTAGATTTTGCTTTAGGGATCTGGATTTGATAGGTATGTGCAAATTAATAGTATGATCAATGATTCTGGAGTCTAAATGTTTGGAGTTACTATGGAGTTTATGGACAATGCAAATCAAGTGGATGGTGCACTATTGGTCATGATCAAGGTTAGATCATGGTGATCGAGGTTGATGGAGATAGATCAATTTTGATTTGGTTGAATGCAGCATAGATTTGAGCAGGTCTGAGTAAATCAATGGAGTGATCATGTTGTTTTGAGGTTAATCATGCATAAGGATGGTTCAGATTGAGCTAAAGTAATGGACTTCATGGACAAGTGTGCTACGATGCTATATTGGTTATATTTTTTTCTCCAAGTTTGCAATGTGCAGGTGGTGCACAGAGAGCATGGGGATTAGATGGTAGTTTTTCTATATTTGATGGTGGACAGTGGGTGTGGTCCTGAGACTACGTTAGTAGTGGATGGGGATAAGTCCTATAATTGTGATTGATAGTGGACATGAGAGAGCCTAAGAGTGCTAATGTTGGGTATGAGACCAACAAGCTCCCTTTGAGTCGGTGCCACATGTAATAAAGGGGGGACCTGCATGTGTCAATAGGAGGCTTGATCACCCCACCTGCCAAGGTACTACCACCAGCTGCACCTAGATATGTCTGAGCTTTACGCTATTAGGATATGTGAATTAATTCTCCATTCCTTGATAGCTTGAGCTTTTGGGAGAACTGGTTAAAGAGCTCGATGCCTCCGAGCGACTACCCTTGGAGTTAAACTTGCGACTTCGCTCTGATACCACTTGTTGGTCCTTTAGGCAAGGCTTAACTCAAGAGGGGAGGTGTGAATTGAGTTTAAAAATTTTCATGCTTAACCCTATTAATTAAATTCCCTCTATTTTAAATTAATTGCTACTAAATGTATATAATAAAAAGTAAAGGGCAAGCAATTAATGCAACCACAAACAATAGGCATGATGTATAGTGGTTCGAGGCAACCTCCCTACTCCACTCTTCCAAAAGCACACCCATTGTGCCTTGGGTTCCGCTATCTCATATAATGAAATACAATTAGTCCACCTAGCACTTTTATAGTTTCCATCTCTAGGGGACATAAACAACTTAGCAATTGATTGTGAAACACACTCCAACAATCAAGTTGTTCTTCTTAATTCTAGCTCAAGGGGATGTAAACTTTAGCGCCTCTTGTATGTTGGATCCAACCTTGCTATGATACATAGGGTGTATGGTAAAGTTGGAATCCAAGTGATATGGGAAAAACAAATGGGATGTGCAAGTGTAAAAGATAGAATATGGTGGAAGCACATAAGCATACAGACAATAAAAACACAAAGATTTATAGTGGTTCAGGCCCCCTTAACACCTACTACACTCTCAGGGGTTTCCCCAACCTTGGGTTCTAGTATACCGTCTGGAATCACTCTTGGTTTCCCTAGCTAACCAAGAACTCTTACAATCTAGTTTTTAGAGCTCACCAGAAACTCATATATTGTTGGTTTTCCTTAAGCTCACCAACAACTCTTATAATGATGGTTTTTCACTAAACTCACAAACAACTCATACAACAACCTCATTTCTCAACAGCTTACCAATAACTCAATCTAACACTTACAAAGTGTATAAGAAAATGCCTCTAACTAGACTAAGATGTATACACAGTTAAAGCTCTACTATAAATATAAAACAATAAGCATATTACAGTAATTCAAATACTTGAGATGGTAATGATGTGGCTTTGAAGATCTTTGATCTTGATAGCACCTTGGAGCGA
Source organism: Pouteria campechiana (assembly GCA_036873735.1). Taxonomy (NCBI): domain Eukaryota; kingdom Viridiplantae; phylum Streptophyta; class Magnoliopsida; order Ericales; family Sapotaceae; genus Pouteria; species Pouteria campechiana. Next base: position 2,972 of record JAYJMB010002067.1, read on the forward strand.
ATGCACTTGGGAAACTTGAATGGGTTTATTGTGTTTGATTCATGTTTAGTTTATAGAACCCTCAAGCATCTTGTTTTTCTTCAATGGCTTGTATATTTATACAATCCGGAGAGAGTTTGGATAATTTGGAAGAAGATCGTTGCAATATAGCTATTATAGAGCCACTTGGATTTTTTATTGTTGGAGTGGCAGGCGCTACCGCAGGTGGCTATGCTCTAGGCGATACCACAGGAGGTTGCCCTATCGGCTAGGACTGTCTAATGAGAACGCAATTCTTTACAGCTCTATAAGCAGTTTGCATACCGACTGCGATCCTTCAAAACTTCTAAAATGCCTCTAAAGGTCAAAATGCATCTTTCCCTTTATAAAATCTTTAAAAAATATCATTAACTTAATTCAAGTCATAAACAAATTTTGTTAATCATTAAAAATAAACCTTTGAACTCAACATTGCACTCTTCTAGATTCTAGCTCTAGGGGGCATAAATATAACTTAATAAGTTGATTGTGAAACACACTCCAATAATCACACATGTTCTTCTTGAGATTGGTCTCTAATACCAACTCAAGGAATACACAACAAAAAATAAAAAAGAAAAGGGATTACACTTTTGAGCGTGTTTCTTTATAAGCTTAGGAGAAGACTTGATCTTTGAATTGCTCTTTGTGGTGCAAAAGATCTTCCCTTAGTGTTGGTGATGAAGGCCTTGAGTAAGGATTTTGAAGTTGAAAGCTCTTGAATGATTGTGAAGAACTTGGCTTTTGGGTTGCAAAGAATTCTTTAAGATTAAAACTCAATCAACAACTACAACAACACCTTTTGAACATCCTAGATTTACTCTCTTTTTAGTAGGATTCAAATTTTAGTCATTAGGGTAAGTGGAGTTCATTTAAAGCAAGAGAAAATTTAAATTTATGACATTGAGTTATGCATTCTCTAAAGTTCATGACTTAGCAATCTACAAAGAAAAATGGGCAATTAGTGCTTCAAATCTTCTGAAGTTAAACTTCAAAACTTCTAATGTCGTTTGTGACTCTACAATGTCAAGAAACAGACAGCAAGTGTTTCAAATCTTTTGAGGTTAAATTTCAAAACTTCTGAAGGTCAATGACTCTGCAATGTAGCGCTCCTTCTTGTGTTCATCATCTGAAGCTCCTTTTCAGATCTTCTGAACTTCAACATGGTCTAAGCTTTGTTTTGACAATGCTCTTCAGATCATCTGAAGTTGGTCTTAGATGTTTTGAAGTTCATTTTGAAAGCTCACAATTCCCAATGACTACCTTTTCTCTTATGTTCATCATCTGAAGCACCTCTAAACATGTTCTAAAGATCTTTTGAAGAGACTCCCTTACTTTTGAATGAACTCTGATCATTCTTTCTAATGCTTAAAGCATGGAGTACTCCCTCCAAACGTGTTCTGAAGATCTTTTGATAGCTTCATATGTTCTTATCTTCTTTTTTAATATCTCTAGTCTTAACTTTCTCGGGTTTTGATGGTTTTAGCATGTTCTAAACTTGTTTTTCTTGAAGTTAGAAGTGTCATAGTGCATCTGAAATCCTCTAAGGCGAGGAATTCTTCATTTAAGTATACTTTGAAGCTTTCAGTCTTGATCTTTAGATCTTCTAATGATTCAATACGTTTTGAACTTTACCTCTGAGATTCGTGTTCACCTTCTAAAACATCTTCTAAAGTTCTGAAGCTTCTCCTCAACATAACTGCGGAAGTGTCTACATTTTCTGAACTATCTTCTAGAATTGAGATGCAACTTTTGAAGCTTTGAAATCTCGACCATCTCCACATCTTTTGTAGGTTCCCTCTGAAGGCTTGAACTTTCTTTCTAAAGCTGCCTGTGAACTTTGAATCTTCTTTGAATGTTTCTTCTGAAGTTGTCTCTACACTTTGAACCATAAACTTTTATTAGCTTAAATTTAAATTATTAAGAAAGTTTCATCATCATCAAAACTAAATACCTTGACTTGACACCTAAGACTATGATGGTGGGAAAATGGATACAATAATCTAGGCATGGTTTGGTAGAGAATACATAGGTGATACATGGATGAGTGCATGGTTACTCGCACTAGTACAAAGGGTGGCATATGGGTTTGACATGTATGTGGTTTGGCATGTATATAGTACATAGGAGCTAGTGAAGCTAATATGAATATGGTAGAATGTAGTTTAGCATATATGTGAAGAGATGGTGCGTACAAAGATAGGTGGAGCTCCTGTAATCATGTGATCATCTAAGTGAATGGGGATGTTGTAGTTAAAGGGTTGCACACGGGTAGTAGTCATGGAGGCATGTGAATCTAGCCAATTTAACATGTAGGTAGTGACAGTATAAGTGGTGTACAGGAGATGACCAGTCAATGATGCAATAAGGTTCGTAGGAAAATTTTCATGGAGATGTTAAAACTGGGTGTGTAGCTTTAATGACAACAAATCTTGTAAATAACTTGAACTTAAGCTAGTATCATTTTGGTAAGATTTCAAGTATCATCTCATCTTTGGAGGTTGGAAGATGTTGTTATACAAAATTAAAGATTTTCAATAGTGTAAAGCTACAACCCCTAGTCGAGCAACTTTGGTAATTCGAGTTTGGGTTGAAGTCAATCTCAACCCCAAACCAAGGTCTAAACTTTCAACCATAATCTTAACCTAATTTTATTTCTAAAACTTTAACCCTAACCCTCATTCAGTAAGTTGGGTTTAAGTTGGAATCGGGTTGAATCTGGTTAAATCTTGGTTGCCATAATAGCTTTGGTCTAAAGGGGCTCCATCTAATGATCGACTCCACGCAATGGTGATAGTGATGGGGAAGAGTTCACTTAGAAAACACCCCAAAGGAAGCAAGCCAAATTTCTTCACTTGAGTATTTACGAAGTGTATATTTTCAAAGTAGAAAACTAGACCCAAAAAGAATCAATTTGCTTGCTAAAAAAAGAGATTGTTGTTGTTGATTCCTCTACAAAGTAATAGAGGATTGCCAAAATAGATGCAATTCCTTATGCAAATGATACTAAAATTGGAACCCATGAGTCAATTTCCGAGCAACCTTTTGTTGCATCATGGCCAAAATCCAAACAATTTTTTGACAATGAAAACATACCCTGCCCTTTACCGCTAACACTACTGCCACTGGTGCCTCCTTCGCCTACAAAAGGTGGCATGGAGGTGGGTTGAATAGATCATGGCTAGATATTAGAATGAAAGTATTAAAGATGGAATTGGGTGGTGGGAGGTCAGCAAAAGAAGGTGGGTGGTGAGACAGGGGGATGGCAAAGCATGGAGAATCGATGACAATAGTGGCAACATCCTTCTTTTGCAATTCTTCCAAGCGAATCTTCTCCAATTATGCAACACCCATGCCGCACTATGGGATTTTTTTCTGCTTGAGGCATGAATGGTAGATAGTATAGCAATAGTATAGCAAATGTTTAACTTTCCACCAATGAATGGACACGCATAGGGTTTGAATTATTATAGAAAAGATGGAATTTAGGCGAGTTTTGGGTTGGGTTATAGTGAACTCAAAATAACCCAAAACAACCCATATTAGAATTTGGGTTGGGTTCAACTAATTTCAGAATCCAAATTTTGAAATCAATGTTATCAAAATTGGACTGGTGGTTGAACTGGTCAAGTGTCTGGTTCATGGTCCAACCGATTCGACTAGCTAGTTCAACCGATTGAATCGATTTTTTATTTTAATTTTTTTATAAAAATAATAGAGTATAATTTTAAAAAATTTAAACCATAAATATTAATTTAAATATATAGATCTTTTGCATAAGATTTTATTTCTTTAATTATTCTATTATTTATTAATAATATTATAATTTTAAAAAATCTACTATTGGACTAAACTGGGTCAGATTAGACGTTCAACCAACCGGTTTATAGTTGAACTGGTTATCCCGTGTGGTTTTGATAACACTATTTAAAATTCCTACCAGAATGCTTAAAAACGTTGAAATGGGTTGGGTGGGTTTGGGGCAACCCACCCAAGTCGCACCCCTACTGCCCTTGTCCCTATGGTGATGCCCAATATAGTTAAAGGTGTGTGGCCCACTCATGCCAGTGAGTGTTAACCTTGGCAAATTTATCAATGATAGGAGGGCACCCACCCATCTCTTCGATCGTTTCCGCAACCAACAAAATAAAAGAAGCTAGCCACAGCACTTTGTCGAAGAAGGTGTTTTGTACATGGGCAAGACAATCCTGGCCATACACCAGCCGGGAACCTCTCACAATGATACGGGTGAGTAAAAGTAAATAGTATTTGGAGGAGGGATGTGTTCGCTTGAGGAGTGTATTAGCGACACTTTTCTTTCCATGTGATGTCTTAACTATTTCAAATGATTTTACTTTTTCCTATGGGTTATCTATATTTTAAATTATTATTCTATATTTTCTCATAAAAAAGCCTATTCTGATAACATCATTCTTTAAATATATATATATATATTCTCTATCGATTGATGTTATACCAACAAACCTTTACTACATACTCCTGAGGCTACCCCACGATGAACATAACGTCCTATTTTCTAGGCCATGAATAGTCCAAGAAACCTGCAACAGGTTGCAACTTTGGGGACTATCCCAGAGAAAATTACCCAAGTAGGCTATTCACACAACAACCTACCAACTGCTGCATGTAGAAGCCCAAGTCCATGTTACCAATCTCGACCATCCAAAAACACTAGATTACTTCCCAAATTTTAATCAACTAGCCTCATTGCAAAAAATCAAAATAACAGTATTTGCTTGGGTTTCATACAAAATAAGCGCTCGATAAATAACAAAAATTTACAACAATCGCGTTCATGTAAACTTTTAGAGTTTGTTGAATGCACTTGAAACGAGTTGCAGTTTGATAAAAGTGTATTGGCTGCTTTTTTACACTTTTTTTAGACTAATATGATATTTTATTTACTTTTAATAATCCTAATAAGCATACTTTTTTATCATTACTTATAATTTTAATTATTTTTCTTACAATTCATTAAAATTTGTATTTTACTGATGTTATCACATATTATGGTTCAACCATGAATGGGTCAGCCAACCCATTTGATGCAACCTAGTTCAGTTTAATAGAAATTTTATTTTACTTAAAATATTTTTAATAGAATAAAATAATGAATTGAAGTAATATAGTATTATAATAAATGATGTGAATATTTAGATCAATATTTATGATTTACATTTTTCTAAATTATGCTATATTTTTTTTGGTTGGAATGTGAACCAGACACATGAGTTGTTCAACCACTAGTCCTGATAATGCTTCTTGGAATACCATCATCCAACAAGATAATTTTACTTGGATTTTTTAGGGCCTATTTGGCCCTATGGTTGTACAATGCAAAAGCACTTTTAGAAACCCAAATATGCTTTTATTAGTTATTTTAGTGCTTGCTAGATACTCCATAGCACTTCTTCTCATAGCAAAAACTTAAAATCAACATTTTGGGAAAAGTGAAAATTTTTTGCTTCTCCGTGGGCTTCCCCGCATTAACGAATTTTAAGACAATATTACTCATCTCTCTCCTTTAAAAGATAAGGTTATAAGTATACAAAATTATATTTAAATATTCAAATATGGTGTAAGTATTGTCATCAAGAAAAGTTTTAATTCCTTGCTAACTAATAATTTTTTTTTACTTATCTATATTGATATTATTTTTTCATATTACAAAAATAAATTTTATTTTTTAATTTCTTTTTTATTTTATGTTTTCACTATCGTAATTGATTTTTAATATCGATAATGTGCATAATATTATTTCTTTCTTTACATGTATATGTTTATTTTTAACTGATAAGCAATAAATCTCATAGATATCTAAGAGAATATTTTGCTGTTAAGTTTAAAATTATTTGAAATAGTAGAAATCTTTTTTTGCCTACAAAATGATATTCTATCTCTTTAGTGTGTAGCTTAGATTCTATGAAAAATTTTATCAGTATATATATAAAATTTCATCTTATATGTATATTAATATTAAAAATCTTAATTATTTTTCTTTTCCTAAGCTAATGATGTATATTAAAAAAATTTTATTATTAGCATTTATTTTAAATCTTAAAATTTTGATCTACATATTATATTAATCTTTCATGAAAATTTTAATGAAATATAATTATTTTATCATAAATATGCATTAAAATTACGATATTTAAAATAAATAAATAATCTTGTTGAGTGCCTTTTATTTGAAAAAGAAGTTTAATGTAAGTAGAATTGCTTTAACTAATGAAATTTCATTGAAATCCTTCATAAAATAAAAAATATTTATGAAAATATTATCATACATTAAATCAAAATTTATAAAAATGAAGCTAAGATTTATATGCAAGCACTTTGAAATAACTATTAAATAAATAATATTTTATTTTTTCTTAAAATTATTTTTCAAGATTTGGTCATTTGAATAGTTCTTTTGAAGAAAACTAGTGATGAAATTAAAACATAATACCTTTATCTTTTTCGATCATTTGCATAATAAAAATGCTTTCATCATATTATAGCTAAATAGATATGTAAACCAAAAGTACTTTTAAATAGTGTAACCAAACACTTTAAAAATATATTAATTCAATTATTTTTTACTAAAGTTTTATCACAATAACACTTTTTCAAAAGTACTTAAATTCCACACCAGGCCGGCCTTAGAGTCATGCAATGATTTTCCTATGCATGTGCAAGAAGGGATTGGACCACCCTTTATGTGTTCCCTATTTAGCGTGCCATGTGATGGGACACAACATGGGTGTTATGGGTAGTCACATGGATGTGATTCAACCTCTTAGGCGGCCCCCTATATATGATGTTCATGGGTCTAACTAGGTAGAGAGTGTGGGATTGTCAAGTATATATGCTGCTGGTGGATCCATAGACCACTTGGACCCCACTTCAGGTTACCATATATCACCACCCTGTGCTTTGCTTTTCCTTGTCTAGTCCTAAATGATAGTATGCCAAGGTATCTATTGCATATATGTGCCACAACCGGCAACCGACAGTTATGCTCCATTCTTCAACTGAGGCCCATTGAATCCAGTTTAAAAGTCTCGATGTAAATAGGGGCTGGGTTGGCTTGACATAGAGGTGCAACTCAGGTTGGTTAGTTTCCGGTCGAGATTGACTCCATTCTTATCTTATTTTTAAAATTTACATCTTATTTTGTTTTCAAGTCGGTTTGATTGGAGGTTAACCCTCTCCTATTTTTTTTCAAAGTTAGGTTGGTTTGATATGGTTTAAAACTAGTTAATTCTAATTTTAGTTTTAGTATATTAGAAAGTAAATAATTTGAGAAAAATATTATAATAAAAAGTAAATATATATATATATTGCTACTCAAAATTATAAACAATATATAAAATATAAGGTTTTCAATCAAAGTTTTCAAATATAATTGACAAATAAAAACTAGATATGAGGATATAGATAGAAAGTTAGTTTAGATATATATTTTTTAAACATTCAAAATGGGTCGGTTTGATTCTGGGAGTTTGGTTCTGGGTACCCAGACCTTGGAACCAAACCTATCTAAATTTCGAATGCATGTCATATAAGTCTACCGGCATCTATTTTATGGGTAATTAAAAGAAAACCTACCCAACTTAAAATTGGGTAGGTTTTGATTTAGTTTGTAGGTACCCTACTTAGTTTGTAGTTACTCTACCCATGTTGAACCTATTTGACACCAACCATAACCATATTTGCGAAAAATCTAATCCTAAATTTGTTTAAAAATATTAACCTAATATTAATATAATTCCTTAAAATACTAGATTTAGCCTTAAGATTATAGTTAAAAATCAATTTGAAAATTTCAATTATGATTAATTTTTATTTTACATTTATTTGAAGTAAATTTTTTATTAAATATAATACATAATTGTAGTAATACTACATCTTGACCATTAAATAGTGAAATTATTTTCCACCTAATGATGTGGCACTATTGAAATTTGGACCATTAACCATTAGATCATCTGATGTGGCTTATCAAATATCTATGTGTCAAATCGATTGGTGATGTGGATCAGATTGTTGACTCATTGACTATGGGCTTGGATATTGGGCTGATTGATAAGTTTGCAAAAAATGGGCTTTGTAGGTATGACAAAACCCAATTAGATTTATTGGGGAATTATTTTAGACTATTATTTCAGCAACCCATGTAGCTCAGATGGTCAAGGTTATAGTCAGTGAGCATAGAGGTCTAGGTTCCAATTTTGGTCATGGTTAAATTAAATATTTCTTTTTATCTTTTTGCTTTTTGGCATGTGGGACACACATAAGAGATAAGATAGCACAACTGAGGTTGTTATGAGATTGCAACTTTGGATAAAACTTCCTCGTGGAAATTAAATTCATTTGCAAATGGGAGGGCATGCGAATTTAGAATTGGTTACGCCGAAGTCCCTCTTTTTCTTGCTGGTAGTTAGAAAATCCAAGTTATAAATAGGGATGTTCCCTAAATGGATTTTTACCACATGAGGTTGAGAAATTTCAGTTTTGTCATGTGGGCACGTTGTAAAGTTTAAAGGGAGTTGCTATTATTTTCCCATCGTGGGCTGTCAATCAGGTAGGGTGATTTCTTTTTAGACTTTTATTTTATCAGTCTTGATTTTTGGTATATTGAGATGTTGCCAAAAATAAGATTAATAAAATTGAGATGATGTTGAATTTATCATTAATCCTAATATCTAGTAATAGGAATTTTGATAAATTAGAAATTAATGGTAATATAGAGATTGCAAAGATGTGATCTATGGTAAAATGAGAATTTATTTGGGCAAACCATTAATTTCTAGATTCAAATGATTTGATTTGATTTGATTAATTAAGTGTGAAATTTAATATTATAGAGATGCCAAAGATGTTTATTTTTAGCCCACTTGATTTAGATTTTTAGAATTGTGATTTTTGGGCCACCATGAATTTATTAGACATATTAAATGATTGAGCATCAAAATAATATTTTACTTGACACATTTAATTTGAGAGTTATTTGTATTATTGGTCCCCAAGAGAAGAGGACGCGGGGGGGGGGGGGGAGGAATTGAGCTTCTAAAAGCTTTGGCTAAATTAAAGATAATAGTGCTAAAATAAAAATAAAGAGCGTCACATAGCACAATTGAACATGAGTTTTTATAGTGGTTCTACCTAAGCAGGGTTCCTACTTCACTTCTATAAGTATTCTTTCCTACTGCACTTAGATTTCACTAACATTTGATTAATACACTAATAAAAAATACATGTAGGTTTTTCAAACTCGCCAATCAACTCTTATAGACCCAGCAAGTCTTCCCTACTTTCTACATTAAACACTATCACACTGCAAGCCCCTTGCTTGCTGAAAGATAAAATAGCAATAGATTGTATAAAGTAATTACCTCTTACTTAGATAAGTTGTACAAATTTAAAACAAAACAATAGATGATACAATTGTTTGGTCCAACCTGCTATGATATGCAAGGTATATGGCAAAGCAAGAATCTAAGAGATCTGGGAAAAATAGATGGGATGTGCAAGTGCAGAAAATAGAATGCAATAGAAACACACAATAAAGATAATAAGAATAGAAGGATTCATAGTGGTTCAGGCCCCCTTGGTACCTACTCCACACTCCAAGGTTTACCCAACCTTAGGTTCCACTATAACCTGTGGAATCACACCTCCCTTGGTTTTCTCGAGCTAACCAAGAACTCTTACAACTTGGTTTTACCAAGCTCACTAGAAACTTATATACATTGGTTTTCCTTGAGCTCATCAACAACTTAGACAACGTTGATTTTTCCTTGAGCCCACGAACAAACTCATACACAACCTGGTTTTTCAAGAGCTTACCAAAAACTCAATCTAACACTTATAAAGTGTATAAGGAAATGCCTCTAACTTAGGCTAAGATGTATACGCCATTAAAGTTTAACTATAATAGATCAAACATTAAGCACATTATAGTGATTCGAACTCCCTTGATATGGAAATGATGTGGTCTTGAAGTTTCTTGATCTTGGCAGTACCTTGGAGAAAATATACTTGAGAAACTTGAGTGATTTTCTTGTGTTTGATTCATGTTAAGCTTGTGGAATCCTTAAGCATTATGTTTCTCTTCAATGGATTGTCTATTTATATCTTTCGGGGAGGTTTTGAACTGTTTGGAAGATGACCATTGCAATATAGTTGTTGTAGGCAATATGGATTTTCGACCATTGGAGTGGCAAGCGCATCACAAGTGGTTGTGCCCCAAGTGATATCATTGGCGGATGCTATACCAACCGTGGTAGTCTAGTGAGAATGCATCTCCCTAGAGCCCCGCAGGAGGCACCGCAGGCAGTAGGCATATTGGCTATGCCCTGCAAGCGATAATGTAAGTGGCTACCATATCTACTACGACCTTCAAAACTTTTGAACTCTCCTCTAAAGTTTGAAATGCATCTTCTTAAGCTTCCTTTCTTCCTCTGAAGTCTTCTTACTTCCTCTGAATTACAAAATCTTAGCAAAAATATCATTAGCTTAATTCAAGTAATAAATGAGTTTTGTTAATTATCAAAACCAAATTCTTATACTCAACAATAACACTTAAGGACAAAAATTTGAAAATCTTTAAATATTGCTGAAGATGGAGCTTTGAATGTCGTATTAGAGTTTAGTGCTATTGTAGTTCAAAGCTTGAAAGAAAACTTGAAATCTTTGTAAATGCTCATTTTTAATTCACTCAAATACTCTTCCAGCTATTTGTATCTTCTATTTATACTCTTGGAAGAGTATTTAGCCATTAATTATCATTTCTAGTAATTTTTTACCATTTTAAATTGCATTTTTAAAACTCAATGCAATTTGCCTTGCAAGCAAGCTTCAAACCCTCTGAAGTTAAACTTTAGACCCTCTAAAGGTCGAGTACTTTGTTAGTTATCATTGCCATATTAAATTTTAGAGCTTCTAAAGCTCTTTTTCAGATCTTCTAAACCTCGGCTTAGTTTGAACTTTATTTCAGTGATGCACTTCAGAACATTTGAAGGTCATCTCTCAAACTCTGAAGTTTCTTCTGGCGACTAATATTTGAATGGCTATATTTTGGCCTCCAAAGCCTATGTTTACCATCTAAAGCATTCTCTTAAGGTCTTCCTTGCTTTTTGAACTGAGTTTGAATTGATCCTTCTAACTTCTAAAGTATGAAAATCTTCCTCTGAGGTTGTTCTAAAGCTTTCAAACGTGTCTTTCATGCTTTCAGACCTTCTAATGGCTTCTTAAACTTCTGAACTTGTTTTACTTGATTTTAGAAGTATCTAGTGCATCTGAAATTCTTTTTAAGGTTTAGAGTTATTATTCTTAGAGCATTTACTTGCTTTTCTTCCTTTGAACTCTTAAATGTGATGAGCTTTAGCTTTATGTGACTTGATTGATTTATGTTGTTCATTACTTTGAAATTACTTACCTAATGTAGTTAACCTATTTTATTTACTTATTTCTACAATACTTGAGAATGTAACTCGTTAGTATCAAAAAATTTCACTCATATCATCAAAACTTAGCTATTAATTAATGTTCATCATCAAAATTAAGACAAAATCCCTAAATTTTTAGGGTAGACACTTTCCTTGAAATTAGCACATAGAGACAAAATCCCTAAATATGAAATGTTAGGGTAGATGACTTATGAAAATTATATCGAATACTTCTAGATTTATTTTTGTGTTGGGTTAATCTCCCCAAACCTAACCCAAATTAGCCACTTATGGGGACAGTAACCTACTGCCTAGCGTGATTTCTAGGTGGACGTGCTGTATGGATTAGCCTTAGTGCTGATCAGACCATGGTGGGCGACAAATTCTTGACCCACATGACAATCAGAGTGTGTTAGATGGGGTACTTGGATTATGGACCATCATATTTCAAATTACAAAAATTAAAAACAAGATGGGTTGCTAATTGTTATGGTGATTTGCTAGATTCCAGAAATCACAATTGCATTTAGATTGTGTTGATCTTTGATTGAATCATAAAAATTAGATTGTTATTAGATTTTAGAAAAATCAAATTATTATCAAATTTATGCTATAGAAATTGATCAAAATCAGATTTCAATTTTTAGACCCCAAATTTCAGATTCAAATCTCAAATTTCCAAAGTAGCACCAATTTTTAACTTGCCCCAAACTAGAGCCACAGAAATAAGAGCTGCCCAACTAGAAATTTGCATTGGATGGTTAGAAATAATAATCAAATTTTATTTGATTAATGTTGTCCAAAAATGATCAGACTGGAAGAAGGCCGACCGGCTTTAGCCAGTCGAGTAGAATAGGCTGAACACCCATTGCTAGCATGTCTAGCCTAGCTAAGTGACAGCGGGTGGGCAACAATAGGTTAAGGTGGGTAGTGAAAATGGGTTCTGGTTTAGCATGGTTGCTGATCAAAGAAGAAGAAACATTTCTGTTTTTCTTAAAGACCCCAAAGGTAGAAAGTGAAATGAATGATTAAATTTGAAATTGAAATTTTGGGATCTCTAGAAGTCCAATTTTTATGAATTAATGTCAATTTCCATATTTTTGGACCTTCTGGATTAGATGGACTAATCAGATTTTCCAAAATATGATTAGAGCTCTAGATTTTGTGTAAATAGATTTGAAGGGCTTAGATTTTGTCCCTTAGATGTTTGATTTAGTCCACTAAATCAGTCATGAGATATTTGGATTCCCTATTGATGAGAATGCAAAATGTCATATTTTATTCTCCTAATACTTCATCTTTTGCACCTATTTGATTCCTAAATA
>JAYJMB010002068.1:0-15767 GCA_036873735.1 Pouteria campechiana
TCCGATCAGTCCATTTTCTTTAGTTTTCCATGCCCAACACAAAGTCATTTATATTCTCAACAGATCTCCCACAAAAGTTGTCCCAAATAAGACTCCCTATGAGGCTTAGTATAAAAGAAAGCCAAAGGTGGAGTATTTCAAAATTTTTTGGAGTGTTGCTTATGCTCATATCCCTAAAGAGAATAGAGAGAAGCTGAATGAAAAAGGTGAAAAATGCATCTTCATTGGCTAATGAGATGAATCAAAGGGCTATTGCCTATATAAGCCAGATGCCAACTGTAATAACCCATATTAAAATTTAATGTAAGATTTTGTCTTTTATGCCGATGTGGCAAGAGTAGAAATTTTGACTATTGACTGGTTGACCATAGATTTTGAAATTTAAAAGATTTAGTAGTTATTTAAATCTCAGCAACCCATGTAGCTCGGATGGTTAGAACCATGGTCAAAGAGAGGAGAGGTTAAGAGTTCGAAATCAGAGTGGCAAAAAATTTTATAATTTTACGATTTCATTTTGAAAAAGTGGGACCCACAAGAGGATAAGCCTTATCCACATCCTCCTTTATCAACTAGTTGAAAATTTATTACATAGATAAAGTCCTAGTGGAATTACGTAACAAGAGAAATCCTCTTTCAATAGCAATAAGGGGTTCCCAAAAGAGAGGAGAAACCTATTGCTACGGAAAGAGAAAGAGAAGGTAGAGAAGGGAGATTTTCGATCAAGAGTTGCTATTTTTCTAGAAATCAGTAAGTAGAAATATTTTATTTTGCATTAATTAGATTTAAAGAAAATTAATGTAAAAAGATTTTAAATGCATCATTAAGATCACTGTTTTGATGTATTAGATTTATACATGCATTTGGGTTAATTTATCATTGCATAGATTTATTTAAGAAAGTATTTTAATTAGATTTTTTTATGAATTACTATGCTAAATTTATGGAGATTAGAGTGCATGATTTATATGTATTAGATTTACTAATCTTAGATCTATATCAAGAGAGATCTAAGATGTTTTTTTTAGAATTACAATCAAACATGGCCCACTGACCCGACCGGACCCTCTACCCAGCCAAACGGTGTCAGTGGGCGGCATCCGGCGCTGGTGGCAGCGAGCGGCTGATGGACGGTGCGGACGACGGAGAGCACAGACGATGGCCCGACGCTGACAACGACAAGGGCGAGTGATGGCAGGCGATGACAATGAGGCAGACGGCAGATGGGTTCTTCCCATCTTCTTCTCCTCCGGCAGCCATGGCTGCTACAGATCAAGGAGGAAGAAGAGAAAGCCGATCACCCCCATCAGGAAATCCAATTCTTCCGAATTAGAGATCCAGAGTCCAAAGCCAAAATTGGTGGTCTATTAGAGGAGAAACCACCATGCTGATGGCCGATTTGGGTCATGGTCTACGAACGATCAGATTTTGAGAATAGAGATTAGAGTTTTCTAATCAGATTTTGCCCAAATCAAAGGGCTAGATCATAAGAGAAGAATGGCCAGGCCGTCCAGCCTTGGCTAGCCGATCAGATCGGGCCAGAATGCATGCGTTTGGCGTGCCCGATCCAGCCAGCCGCCGCATGTTGCCGACAGCAAAAACAATGGCAGAAATGATGGCAGGCAGCAGCGTATCGTCAGCAGACGGAACGACGACGGCGACGGCAAGGGTGGCAAATGGCGGTGAGGTCTGGCAGCCATTGTTGTGGGACACACATGAGGAAGAAAGGGTTTTTCCCTTTCTAGAAACCCTAAAATTTAAATAGATGGCCAGAAACAAATGAGATGTTTTGGGGTTCATAGATGTTAGATTTTAACGATCTTATAGTCGTTTTCCATATTTTTGAACATTCTGGATTCGATGAATGACATGACTAGATCATAAGATTTTGTATGGATGAATTTAAAGGGATTAGATTTCATCCCTTAAATGATTAAATTGATCCACTTGATTTATCATGAAATATTTTTAGTCCTTATTCTTATGTAATCTTTATGATTCATGAGTCAGATGATGATTAATCATGAGAGACTCACCCAATTCATGAGTTAGATGATAATTAATCAAGAGAGACTAACCCAATTCATGAGTCAGATGATGATTAATCAAGATACACTTTCTAGATATTTTTGTCTTTTTGTTTTGGGACCTCCCGATATCCGTTTTGGACGATCAGATAGTCATTTTTAGGATTTTTGGACCTTTTGGACACATTAAATGGGTTAGATTTTCTAAATTATGGCCAGATCTTAAAGTTTGATTGGACAACTACCAAGAATTGAGATTTTCCTTCCCTAGATGTGATGTGATGGTCCATCAAACTGATCAGAAGATTTCTAGAGTTATATACCCAATAGATGATAAAGAGAAATTGTGTTAAGAGATTAAAATAATAAGAGGAATACAAAATATAGTATTTGTGTAGATTTTTGGTTAGCACACGTACTAAGATTATTTTCTCCTTACTGAGTTTTGTACTCACCCTTTTCATTTTCTCTTACAGATAATCCATCCAAAGAGAAGTAGAGTTGAAATGGAAGATTGGTAAAGAGAAATTTCACTTAAATCATTTTGCTTTATCATTGATGTTAATGAGACTTACTGTTTTATTAAGACTTGCTTTAAAGATTTATCGTGGTTGGATTGTAATAGACTGAATTAAAAATTTTATATTTTATTTTATTTTTTCACTATTTGTCTGCTTGTGCCTTGTTGTGGTGCATTTATTCATTTAAGTGTGATAGATCTTGGAAAAATCCGCCATACTGCCAGCGTGGCATTGCCATCCTGGGGTGGGTCATCACACCAATAGCTTGTTATTTCAAGGGATGTCATTTTTGATGAAATGGAATCATGGCAACGGAATGATGTTAAAAAGAAAGGCCCACAACTACATGAAGAAGTTGAAAAGGAGATTAGTGAAGATCAAGACTCAAATTCACCACTAACAACTCCAAGGCCTTCTCAAGAACTAGGCTTTTTATCAACTCCAAAGCACTCTCAAAGCCAATTACTTCATCAATTTCATCTCTAGATTCACCTCCTCCAAGGAAGTGGTGATTCTTGGAGCATATTTATGAAAACTATGATCGGGGTTCTTCTCATTTGAGCCACAAAAATTTGAAGAAGCTATAAAAGAAGAGCCATGGATTGAAGCCATGAATGAAGACATGAAGATAATAAGAAAAATAGGATGTAGATATTTCTTGAGGGATATAATTTAAAATGATCCTACACCTACTATAAATAAAGTTGTAGCCATGTATCAAGCCAACAAGTAAACAAGCAAGAGTTAGCTTACATCTCTCTTCTTCCTCCTCCTCCATTCATAATAATATATTCATGTTCAATTAGATTAGGAAAAAAATTATAATTAATCATGTTTCAAACTTGTGAACTAACTCTCTTATAAAATATAGTGATATTTTATTTTTTATCCCATAGATACATATCAGATGTTTTCCATGAGAATAAGATAACTTGATTGGATAAAGTTCTCAAACAACATTTTTGCAGGTGATTTGGGTTGTTCTATTATGGCTGGATTTCCTCTCTCATGCTTTCAGCAGTTTTTTTGGCCCGTTTTGTTCTCACGCCACACGATAGGGAATTTTATGTTATCTCACCCAATATTTTCTCAAATCATATCATGCAAGCTTATATAATTCATTTAATATCTATAATATATCACTAGTGGTGCATCTGATGGATGATTGAGATGGAGGAAAAGAAATTGATTGGCTCAAAAATAGATGTTAGAAATGTACGCAGTATGTTCACCACCATGGGGGGGATCTGATGGCATTATCCATTCAAACATTGCTATGCCACACATTGTATGATAGGGATTCCAAACTGACCTAGCGTTATACGTCCATATATATATACACATGTAATACCTGAGGGTGTTAACTTTGGGGTAATTATGTATTTGACTACATTATGGTGTTATTGAGTGTTAAAAATGAAGAAACATCTGAATTTAATTTATATTTTGAGCCTAATTGTATGAGAACATAAAGTTGAAAATAATATAGGTATGACTTGTACCCAATTTTTGGCACATAATATGGATGATTTAGAAAAAGTGTCCAACATAAAAGTTATGGCTTTATAAATTTATCTTACAAGGAATCAATAATCACATGAATCAAATATCATATGAAAAAGTTATAGCCAAAATACTGTGGCTATTTTTAGAGTTGTAAATTAGGTTAAAACACATGATGACACTTTGAGATTAAATTACTTATATTTTTGGATTGAATTGAAAAATATTATAGGCATAAAGTTGTAGATATTGAAATTATCTTCATAATAAATAAAAAATTACCTGAATCTAACATTGCATGAGAGAGATATGGCCAATTTATAAAAAATTGCTTCAAGCAGGCAACAGGGAGGCCATCGTGGACACCACAACGTCGGATTGAAGTGAAGGTAATGCGCGGGCAAAATTTTCCATGTCGTGGCATGGAATCATATGACATGGCATGGGTAGGCATTAAATGTGAGACAACCAATTTTTTGTCATTTTTTTGTCCTGTTTCTTCTCTGATCCATTCCATTCTTTCTCCTATTTTGTGCTAGCCCCATTATACTTGACTTTTAGTCATTTTAGCTAGGAAATCATCTTGCCTAGCTAGATAAACTTGCAATATTTTGTTTAAGCCAAAATTTTCCCCATTCAAATTGGGAAAAATGTAAGAAAAAGGAAGAAAAGTTGAATTTCCACAAAATAGAAGAAGCAATAGGGAGTTACGAGCTTGGTCCTTTATTTGGGGAGGGCTGCTATGCTTGAAAGCAGAGGTAAGCTCGATTTCCTAACCGAATCTCAAAATTTTAATTTTTAGGGTTTGGAGATTATTAGATTTTTGAGGCTTAAATTGATGTATATGCCTATAAATTCATGAAAAAATGAGTTAATGTAATGATTATGATGAATTAGCATAATAAATTATGAATTTTGCTCAGCTAGGGTTTTCATGCATAGTAAAAAGTAGAATTTTTCTAATTTTTGTTGAATTAATCATAGGATAAATGATTATTGGCATGATAAGTATATTTTAGAATTGAATAGATTGAAAGTTTAATTGAGTTTTTTACATGTTGCTTAAATGGTAATCATATAAGATATTAGATAAAATTTTCAAACAATCAAGGTTTTGATGTTAATTGTGAAAAACTCGAGTTTGAATAATATTTGTTGTATATTTGATGAATATAGCCTGAGATTGGTAATGAAAGAAGTATTATTATGATGTGATATATGGGATACATGATTATGAATGACATTGTGACTCTGTACAGGATGACCCGAGAAGGATGAAAAGACAGAGCTGTAGGAAAGTGGTTTGGAGCTAAAGATTTGAGATAAGTAGGCGACATCCTGTTTAACTTGAATGAATGGATGGGGATACCAGATATCACATGATTGATTCTGAGCATATATGTTTTGGATGAGGGATTGTGTATATCCCTTGCTTGTTTAAGATAAATGTTTATCTGGTATGATGGATGCACGAATGTTAAGGATAACGAGTATCCCTAGAATTGAAATAGGGGACGTTAATTTTATGATATGCATATGCAATTATGGGGATTTATAATATCCCAATATTGTATATGAATGAGTACATGTATGGTTGTTTCATGTATGTATGTGGTTATGAATGTGATATGTATAAGGTTATGCATGTTGGATTGATAGGGATTGTAAGTATCCCCAAGTTGAGTATGCTTTTGAATAACATGAATGATGAGATTGATAAGGAATAGTTTGTATTCCCTAATTGTATTTAAAGTCATGTTTGTATGGATAAAGGGAATAAAGTTTATCCCATAAATCTTGTCTAGTTTTTTAATCTATGAATGTAAATATGAATGGAATGAGAAGTATTTCATGAGTTGTATGTGTTGCCTGAATGACACAGTTATGAGGTTATGCTAGTATGGCATAGTTTGGTGTGTGTGTGGTATTTGCATGGCATGTATGATGATATGAGACGTCTGTATGGCGTGTATTATGGTATGATGAACCAAAGTGGCTTGAATGTGATGTGAAGTGCTGGAATGGCATTGTATGACATTATACGTTGGAAACGCGTAGGGTATGCATGGTAAGAATAAGGATCCGAGCCTCATGGTATGATTATCATGGGTTTAGATCTTAAGATGAAATGGGAATATGATGTGTTTATGACTTAAATTTGAATTATGTTGTATTTGATACATATTCTGGGTTAAAATATATTATATTTAATTATTATTTTATTTTATCTATGTCTACTTACTAAGTTGCTCGGATTCATGCCTTCTTATGTTAAATTTTAGCTGACAAGTCAGATAAAGAATCCCAACTGACAATTGAGACAAATGAAAAAGATTACAATTGATGGTATGGTAAAGTAATTGTTGGTCCCAAGAGAATAAGCTAGAACCCAAAGGGGGGGGGGTGAATTGGGTTTTATAAAAATTACTTTTTTTGACCCCTATTTGATCAAATCCCTTTCTTTCTTTTATGTTGGCATGCTAATCAAAGTGAAGTAATGGATAGAGCAAGTAAGAATATAATGGAAAGATCAAGCATAGATAGCACATACAACTTATGGTGGTTCGGGCCCTCTCTTGGCACCTACTCTACTCT
The DNA here is from genome assembly GCA_036873735.1 of Pouteria campechiana. Taxonomy (NCBI): domain Eukaryota; kingdom Viridiplantae; phylum Streptophyta; class Magnoliopsida; order Ericales; family Sapotaceae; genus Pouteria; species Pouteria campechiana. Next base: position 6,644 of record JAYJMB010002068.1, read on the forward strand.
CTGAGTCAACCTTACTTGCTGCACTCAGGTTCTACTAATACTCTGTGGAATTATACTTGGTTTTTCTGAGCTAACCAAGAACTCATAAACTAGTTTTATAGAGCTTACCAAAAACTCACTATGTTGGTCTTAACAAGCTTATCAACAATTCTAACAATGTTAGTTTTCACAAGCTCATCAACAACTTAAACAACATTGGTTTTCACAAACTCACTAATGATTTTAACTCTGGTTTTTAAGCTAACTAGCAACTGCTAGAAATAAAATAACTAAAATAAGAAATTACACCTTTTGACGTGTTTCTTGTTGAGTGCGGAAGAAAATCTTAGATGTAGTTCTTCTTGTAGCAGAAGCTTTTCCTTTATGTTGTGGAGAGATTGGCCTTGAAAAAGATGAAGAATGAAAGCTCCTTTGGAATATGAAAGCGGAAGATATTGGCCTTTAGGATTTGCAAAATGATTTCTCTCTTTTTCTTGTTTGTATATATTATTTTCTGCTCACTATCTTCTTTTGAGGTTGGGAGAGACTTTTTCATCACTAATCTTGGCAGACATTCAAACGTTCAAAAACTTTTTTCTTTACATTATCTTTTGTCTGACGTCTGACTTTCTTGCGTTGTAATATCGATCTACTACTTCTGTCACTGACTTTTCAAACGTTCACTTTTTGTGTCAGGTGCTTCGAAGAGACGAGTGAACAATTGGTGTCTTGACTAATTTTGGATTATCTAAATTATTTTCTTCAGATTTTCAAAAGTAATTTTAATCCTACTCAATTGTGACATTCATTTTTGGATAGAAGTTTAGATTTTCTAAACTTATAATGTCTTCAGAAAAGTGATCCAAAGCCTCTTCAAACATCTCCAAAGCATGACTTAACATCTCCAAAGCTTGGTAAACATCCCCAAAGATTATTTAAATCTTTTTCGAAACTTGGCTTCAAGTTCTTCAAAGAATGTTTGTTTACTTCGAAGCATAGCTGATTATCTCTGAAACTTGTCTTGTTATTTTCAATGTGTTTTATAACTTGTCCGAAACATTCATGAATTCTTCAAAGCTTTTTAACCCTCTACGAAGCATGTTGCAACTTGTCTGAAGCTTCTTTGTGCTTTTTCCAAAGCATTCTTGATAATTCTGAAGCTTTCTTGATTATTTCTGAAAGATGCTATGAGTTATCTGAAACAATCTTGATTATCTCTGAAGCGCACTGTAAGATCTCTGAAGCTTTGAAAAGGACTTTGAAGTATGCTTTAATATTTTTTGAAGTGTGCTTGAACTTATCTGAAGCTTGTTGAGACATTTTCGAAGTTCATTAGATTATCTCCCAAGTCTTTTGAGACAATTTTAAAGCTTTTCTGTAACGTCTCTGAGCTATGCTGCGTTGATTCCAAAATAATATCCATTTTACTCCAAAGTTTGTTGGGATATTCCGAAGTTTGTTAGATTATCTCTGAAGTCCATTGAGATAATTTCGAAGTTTTTCTACAACATCTCAAAGCCATGCTGCATTGATTTTGAAACAATATCTATTTTACTCTGAAGTTCATCGGGACATTTCTGAAGCAAACCAATCTTTTTTGAAATGCGTTAAAGTGATTCCGAAGTTGCTTCTTTTGACTTCGAAGCATGCCTTCAAGATTTTTATAATTTCTGTTTTCTTGAATTAAGTATATGTGATGTTTATATACTTAATTATGAAAGAGCATTTATTTTATATCTTCCTTTAATCATCATAAAGATTATTTTCAAGTTGAATGATTACAAACTTTCTGCAATATTCTTGAAAATAAGATGTAAGTACCTTAATGTTTCACTCATGCTTTTGCTCATCATCAAAACATACTTGGTTAAGAGTGTTTGTTATCAAAATCAAGCTAGATAACATGGTTCAACAAGTTTTTGATATGACTTCAAAGTTTTTGATTTGTCTTCAGAGGAGTTGATTGGATGTTATAATTTGAGAGGTTTAAAAGCTGTATTGGGCGCTTGTTTCAAAGTTTTCTGATCCTGAACAAAATTAAAGATTTATTTTAGAGTTTTTGAAACTACTTTAAGCGTAAGCCTTATAATTTTTGAGAAATTACATTAGGACTTCTGAGGATGCAAAAATAGTTTTTGAAACACTATTAAAGTTTCTAAAATATTTCAAAAGTATTCTAATGGTATACATGAGTAACTCAGATACAACTTTTGGATCATGTTCTAATTCTTATAATCATGTGATCATTATTATTATAAAGTCAATAATTCTATGCATATGGATCAATATGAATTGTATATATTAGGCACATATATAGTTTTAATACTTATTTTCTAATATTAGCAATATCATTAGCATAGTGCAAATCGAGTATAAGTTTTGTTGTTATCAAAATTATTTATAATACATATGTGGATCATCATCACAATACATGTATGACTCAACATTCTCCCCATTTTTGATAATGACAAAACTTGAAGATTTGAGATAAATAAATGATATTCTAATGATTTAATAACAAACTCTCCCTTACTAATAGAGATATGTAAGCATGTAGAATTTGGCACTAGTCATGACATATGAAGAGTCTAAAGACTTATCTACGCTCACTTTAATTGAATTGATGGGCGCTCTTCAAGCTCATGAGGAGAGAATGCGTAGATTTTCAGAACAACTACTAGAACAAGCCTTTCAGTCAAAATTTAATCTTTCAAGAAGAGAAGGAAAGGAAATTCAAGAAAAGGGTCAAAATAACTACAAGGTGAAACCTCAATATCAAAGAGGATGACCAAATAACTGTCCTAGGGTGAGAGAAAGATATCACAATCAGGGAAACATAAGAAATGGTATATATTGCAAGTTATACAAGAAAAGTGGCCATTATACAAATGATTGTTAAATGCATCCACTGTAGAAGGTCCAATCACTTTGAAAAAGATTGTTGGTATAAAGAAGAGGCCAAATTTTCTAAAAATGATGATTCAAAAGATCAACTATTTCTCTCTTGCTTGAATATTAAAAAGGAATCACATAATATTTGGTATTTGAATGGTGGTTGCTCAAACCATATGAGTGGTGATAAAAATTGCTTTGTTGATAGTGATGAAAATGTGGAGTCCAAGGTGACCCTTGATAATGGAAAAATCCAAAATATTGAACGAAAGGGCATTATTGTCGTGAAAGCAAAGGAAGAAAATTTTGAACTTATACATGATGTTTTTTATGTTCCAGGCCTAACCCAAAATTTATTAAGTGTGGGCCAATTAATCTAAAAGGGCTATATTGTAAAGTTTGATGATGGAAAATGTTTCATTATTGATAAGAAAAAGAGGCAATAAATTATTGTAGTGAGAATGGCTACTAATAATGTGTTTCCTCTTATAATGTCATCCTATCAAAGATATGCTTTACAAAGCAAAAATGTGAATGAATCCACATTATGGCATTTGAGATTTGACCACTTGAACTTTAATAGCCTAAAAATGCTAAAGCAAAAGGAAATGATTTGTAGGCTTCCTCTTATTACTATAAAAAGAAAATATGTGGAGGCTGCATTTATGGAAAAATGCATAGATTACCTTTCCTTAAATCATCCTGGAGAGCTAAAGCTTCACTTGAGCTGGACAACTAAAGCTCCACTTGAGCTAATTCATGCTGATATATGGGGGCCTTCTAAAAATGCTTCTTTTGTTGGAAAAAGGTACTTCCTTCTCTTTGTTGATGATTTTACTTGTATGATGTGGGCTTATTTTCTTGAGCAAAAATAAGAAGCAATATCTTTCTTTATTCATTATAAGGTTCTTGTTCAAATACAAGTGGACATTCTCTCAAATTCTAAGGACTTATGATGGGGAGAACTTACTAGTCATCAGTTCAATAAATTCTTCAAAATACATAGCAAAAAAGGAGAGTCTACAATACGGCATACAACACAACAAAATGATGTTACTAAAAGAAAAAATAGAACAATTGTTGAAATGGCCCACAGTATACTACAATGCAAAAGTATGCCAAAATATTTTTGGGCCAAGGTTATTAACACAGTCATTTATATTCTCAACAGATCTCCCACAAAAGTTGTCCCAAATAAGACTCCCTATGAGGCTTGGTATAAAAGAAAGCCAAAGGTGAAGCATTTCAAAATTTTTTGGAGTGTTGCTTATGCTCATATCCCTAAAGAGAATAGAGTGAAGCTAGATGAAAAAGGTGAAAAATGCATCTTCATTGGCTAATGTGATGAATCAAAGGGATATCGCCTATATAAGCCAGATGCCAACAATTTGCTATTTCAAGGAATGTCATTTTTGATGAAATGGAATCATGGCAATGGAATGATGTTAAAAATAGGTATTAGAAATGTACACATCATGTTCACTACCATGGGGGGAATCTGATGGCATTATCCATTCAAACATTGCTATGTGACTCGCTGTACGACAGGGATTCGACCTTGCGTTATATGTCCATGTATGTACGCATGTAATACTTGAGGGTGTTAACTTTGGGTTAATTATGTATTTGATCACATTATGCTGTTATTGAGTGCAAAAAATGAAGAAACATTTGAATTTAATTTATATTTTGAGCCTAATTGTATGAGAACATAAAACTGAAAACAATATATGTGTGACTTATACCCATTTTTTGGCACATAATATGGATGATTTAGAAAAAGTATCCAACATGAAAGTTATAGCTTTGTAAATTTATCTTACAAGCAATCATAATCACATAAATCAGATATCATATGAAAAAGTTATAGCCAAAATACTATGGCTATTTCTAGAGCTATAAATTGGGTTAAAACATATGATGTCACTTTGAGATTAAATTACTTATATTTTTGGATTGAATTAGAAAATATTATAAACATAAAAGTTGTAGATATTGAAATTATATTCATAGAGCATAAAAAATACCTGAATCCAACATCGTATGAGAGAGATATGGCCGATTTATAAAAATTGCTCCGAGCAGACAATAGGGAGGTCGTTGTCGATGCCGCGACGTCGGATTGAAGTGAAGGCAATGGTATGGGAAAATTTTCCATGCCATGGCATGGAATCATACGACATGGTGTGGGTTGGCGTTAAATGTGGGACAATCAATTTTTGACCATTTTCTGTCCTGTTCCTTCTTTGATCCATTCCATTCTTTCTCCCCTTTTGTCCTAGCCTCGTTATACTTGATTTTTAGCCATTTTAGCTAGGAAATCATCTTGTCTAGCTAGATGAACTTGTAATATTTTTTTAAACCAAAATTTTTCCCATTCAAATTGGGAAAAATGAAAGAAAATGGAAGAAAAGTTGAATTTCCACAAAATAGAAGAACCAATAGGGAGTTGGAAGCTTGATCCTTTATTTGGGGAGGACTGCTATGCTTAAAAGCAGAGATAAGTTCGATTTTTCAACCAAATCTCAAAATTTTAATTTTTAGAGTTTGGGGATTATTGGACTTTTGGGGCTTAAAGTGATGTATATGCCTATAAATTCATAGAAAAATAAGTCAATGCAATGATTATGATGAATTAGCATGATAAATTATGAATTTTGCTCAACTAGGGTTTTCATGCATAGTAGAAAGTAGAATTTTTCAAATTTTTGTTGAATTAATCATAGGGTAAATGATTATTGGCATGATTAGTATATTTTAGAATATATATGGAGTGGTTTGGACTAGTGGAATTGAGTTTTGGACTATGCCCTAAGTACGAGTTAAAGAGAATTTTGTGTATAAGCTATATAAGCCATGAATTGAATTGATTGAAAGTTTAATTGAGTTTTTTACATGTTGCTTAAATTGTAATCCTCTAAGATATCAGATAAAATTGTCAAACAATCAAGGTTCTGATGTTAATTGTGAAGAACTCGAGTTTGAATAATATTTGTCGTATATTTGATGAATGTAGCCTGAGATTGACTATGAAAGAAGTATTATTATGATGTGATATATGGGATACATGATTATGAATGGCATTGTGGCCCTGTACAGGATGACCTGAGAAGAATGAAAAGACAAAGTTGTAGGAAAGTAGTTTAAAGCTAAAGATTTGAGGTAAGTAGGCAGCCCCCTGTTTAATTTGAATGAATGTATGGGGATACCAGATATCACATGATTGATTCTGGGTATATATGTCTTGGATGAGGGATTATGTATATCCCTTGCTTGTTTAAGATAAATATTTATCAGGTATGATGGATGCACGAATGTTAGGGATAGCGAGTATCCCTGAGGTTGAAATAAGGGACGTTGCGTTTATGATATGCATATGCAATTCTGGGGATTTAGAATATCCCAGTGTTGTATATGAATGAGTACGTGTATGGCTGTTTCATGTATGTATGTGGTTGTGAACATGATATGCATAAGGTTATGCATGTTTGATTGATAGGGATGGTAAGCATCCCCTAGTTGAGTATGCTTTTGTGATAACATGAATGATGAGATTGATAAGGAATAGTTTGTATTCCCTGATTGTATTTAAAGTGATATTTGTATGGATAAAGGGGGATAAAGTTTATCTTATAAATCTTGTCCAGTTTTTTAATATATATTTATATATATGAATGGAATGAGAAGTATTTCATGAGTTATATGTGATGCCTGAATGACACAATTATGAGGTTAGGCTAGTATGATATAGTTTGGTGTGTGTGTGGTGTCTGCATGGTATGTATGATGATAGGAGACGTCTATGAGACGTCTGTATGATGTGTATTATGGTATGATGAGCCAAAGTGGCTCGGATATGATGTGAAGTACCAAAATGACACTATATGATATTATACGTTGGAAAGGCGTAGGGTATGCATGGTAATTATAAAGATGCGAGCCTCATGGTATGATTGCCGTGGGTTTACATCTTAGGATGAAATGGGAATATGATGTGTTTATGACTTAAATTTGAATTATGTTGTATTTGATACATATTCTGGGTTAGAATATGTTATGTTTAATTATTATTTTATTTTATCTATGTCTACTTGCGGAGTTGCTCGGATTCATGCTTTTTGATGTTAAATTTTTAGTTGACGGGTTAGATAAAGAATCCCAACTAACAATTGACACAGATGAAGAAGATTATAAGATAATTGATGGTATGGTAAAGTAATTGTTGGTCCCAGGAGAATAAGCTAGAATCCAAGAGGAGGGGGAGGGGGGGGGATTGGGTTTTATAAAATTTACTTCTTTTGACCCCCTGTTTGATCAAATCCTTTTCTTTCTTTTATATTGGCATGCTAATCAAAGTGAAGCAATGGATAGAGCAACTAAGAGTGTAATGGAAAGATCAAGCATAAATAGCACACATAACTTATAGTGGTTCGGGCCATCTGTTGGCACCTACTCCACTCTCTGAGTCAACCTTACTTGCTGCACTCAAGTTCCACTAATACCCTGTGGAATCAGATTTGATTTTCCTGAGCTAACCAAGAACTCATGCACTAGTTTTACAAAGCTCACCAGAAACTCATTATGTTTATTTTAACAAGCTTACCAACAACTCTAACAATGTTAGTTTTCATAAGCTCACTAACAACTTAAACAACGTTGGTCTTCATAAGCCCACCAACAACTTTAACCCTGGTTTTTAAGCTAACCAGCAACTTCTACAAATGAAAAAACTGAAATAAGAAATTATACTTTTTAACATATTTCTTGTTGAGTGCGGAAGAAAATCTTAGATGTAGTTCTTCTTGTAGCAGAAGCTTTTCCTTTATGTTGTGGAGAGATTGGCCTTGAAAGAGATGAAAAATGAAAGCTTCTTTGGAATGTAAAAGTAGTGGATATTGGCCTTTAGGATTTGCAAAATGATGTCTCTCTTTTTCTTGTTTGTATATACTGTTTTCTGCTCTCTATCTTCTTTTACAGATTGGGAGAGACTTTTCCGTCACTAATCTTGGCAGACATTTAAACATACAATTTTTTTTTCTTTATCTTATCTTTTATCTGAAGTCTGACTTTCTTGCATTCTGATATCAGTATGCTACTTCCATCGCTGACTTTTCCAAACGTTCACTTTTTGTGTCAGGTGCTCTAAAGAGACAAGTGAAAAATTGGTGTCTTGATTGATTTCGAATTATCTGAATTATTTTCTTCAAATTTTCGGAAGTAATTTTAATCATACTCAGTTACAACATTCATTTTCAGATAGAAGTTTAGATTTTCTGATCTTATAATGTCTTCGAAATAGTGATCCGAAGCCTATTCTAACATCTCCAATGCATGACTTAACATATCCAAAGCTCGGTAAATATCTCCGAAGATTGTTTGAATCTTTTCCAAAACTTGGCTTCAAGTTCTCCAAAGCATGTCTGTTTACTCCGAAGCATAATCGATTATCTTCGAAACTTGTCTTGTTGTTTCGAAGTATTTTATAACTTGTCTGAAACATCCATGACTTCTCTGAAGCTTTTTAACTCTCTACGAAGCATGCTACAACTTGTTTGAAGCTTCTTTGTGCTTTTTCTGAAGCATTCTTAATAATTCTGAAGCTCTCTTAATTATTTCCTAACGACGCTATGACTTGTCTGAAATCATCTTGATTATCTCTGAAGTGCACTGTAAGATCTTCAAAGCTTTGAAAAAGACTCCGAAGTATGCTTTAATATTTTTCGAAGTGTGCTTGAATATTTTCAAAGCTTACTATTTTTACTCACAGACTTATTTGAAGCTTATTGAGACATTTTTGAAGTTCATTAGATTATCTCCCAAGTCCATTGAAACAATTCTGAAGCTTTTCTACAATGTCTCCGAGCCATGTTGCGTTGATTCCGAAACAATATCTATTTTACTCCAAAGTTCGTTGGGACATTTCCGAAGTTCATTAAATTATCTCTGAAGTTCGTTGAGATAATTCGGAAGCTTTTCTGCAACATCTCAGAGCCATATTGTGTCGATTTTGAAACAATATCTATTTTCAACTAGCTTGCTTTTCACTCTTGGTAGATAGAAAATGCGGCCATACATGCGGGAGAGACGTCATCAACTTTGTCAGGGCAAGTACTATACATGGTGTAATCAGTATACTGTGATTTATGCTTGGACCTGAGTTTCAGTTGATTTACCCGTTAAACATTGTATCTGTTCTTTTACTACTATAATCATTTTTTTCCAGGTCCTGTTGTTGCAACTCCCTAAAGTGTGA
>JAYJMB010002069.1:1502-15764 GCA_036873735.1 Pouteria campechiana
GAGGCAGGAGGGATATACGAGTGAGATTCCGATCCGCATGGGGACATTGGCGTGAGCTTCTGTCTGCGTTGCTACCTTCGGAGTCTTGCATTAGCCCTGTCCCATTGGAATCATCTCCGTCTTCTTTTGAATTTAGCCTGCAAAGAAACGCGAAGGTAGGCACCACCAGCCAAAGGACGATCTGGACCATCGTTATCTTATCTCGCGGCCGGTTGCTTGGTTTCTAGTTTCGAGATGATGATGATGATGCATGGTGAGCCAACGATGGGTTGCAATCACACGGAGCGGTCCAGTGCGCGCTGGAGGCTGAAGGAACGAAGGAAAGAGAGGGTCACATGGCATGATCATTGTCATCAGCTCTCCTCTCCTCTCCTCTCCTCTCCTCTCTGGCGGATGTCATCGATCGCCAGTTTGCCTTTCTCCAGCCGTTTTTCGTCCTCTTCCTTCCGCAGCATTCCAGCCGAGCTTTGCCAGACCCAGGGAATATTCCTTTTTAAAATATATAATAAAATATTATATAGGACCATTGCAGGTGGATCCTTTTCCCTGGTGCAGTGGAAATTACTTTTCATTTTGGGTTATTTTAATCTTATAAAATATTAAAAAATATATACATGTCAAGAATACCAACCTTGAGGAATGATTACGGAAAACGTGATAACGATTGAGGAGAAAGTAAAATAATGATTAAAAATAAAAATTCCGGTGAAAACATAGAACCAGTGATTAAAAAAAAAGTCAATAAAAAATGCACGATTAGCATTTATTGTCTTGGTGTGAGATTTTAGGGCGTCATTCGTATTTTAGAAAAGAGGAGTATTTTTATTTTATTTTCTTGTAATGCCTTTTTGACATCCCTTCCAATTTATATGACATTTATCAACTAATGTTACGGCGATGCCTATATTTTTAATAATTACTTTTATCATCTCTTAAAAATAGTTTTGTATTTTCATACACTTAATTTTTACCCATTATTTGCATATTGTTACATTAATTTTTTTAAAGTTTATGTTTCTTTTTCCCTTTTTTAGTTTTTTTTTTTTCCTTTTTTCAAACCTGTCAAGGTCTACAATGGTTGTAAAATGAAAATGAAGCTAATATACCCTCCCTTTCACAATATAAATTAGTGTTACCAACTAGCCACTTGGACTGGTTTGACCATAAACCAATCAATGTCTAGTCTAGCCCAATTTAATCCAATAGAAGATTTTTGAGAATTTAGTATTATTAATAGAATAAAAAGAATAAATTAAATTAGTAAAATGTTATACAAAAAATCTATATATTTAAATTAATATTTATTATTTAGATTTTTTAAAATTATACTTTATTATTTTTAAATTTTTTTCAAAGAAAAAAATAATTTAACCTGGTGAATTGGTTAGTTGAACCGATTGGACTAAGAATTGAATGCTTGATCTATTCAACCATAGGTCTGATTTTGATAACGCTGATATAAATATGTTGTCAATTAGTTGGTCTATATAATATTAATTATAAAATAAAATAAACTTTTTGGGACCAGTGTTACCATAACAAAACCTTTTATTGAAGTAGTCAGGTGTCCAATTCACGGTCTAAACAATTTGACCATCGTTCAACCAGATGAACCATTTTTAGAATTTTTTAGAAAAAAAATTAAAAAATGATATAATGTGATTTTAAAAAATATATTCATCTAAATATATAAATATTTTATTATATTATCTTAATTCATTATTTAATTTTATTGAAAATGTTATAAATAAAAAGCTTTTACAGGCGAATTGAATTGGGCTAGATTGAATTGGCTATATAATCGGTTCATGGTCAAAGTTAACACAATTTGATACAAGTAAATAATAATTAAATATTAAAACTGTTAGAATATCTAAATTTTATTGGAATGGAACGAAGCGATGTTAGCAAATTAGAAAATAATGTTAACCATGAAATAAAAAAAAGGTTTAAAATAGATGAATTGATAATAAATGAAAATATTGATAATAACAGTAAAAAATAAAATTGTAATAAAAAGTATATGTTTAATCAAGCCTTAGAAAATAAAAAAATTTCAACGAAATTCATGCAAATCCAAACCATTCCATCCAACGATCAAGCCAGGTACTAAAAATCTTCATTTACATTTCTTCCCTTGTCGGCATCCAAACGGCCGCTCGTCCCGTCGCTGTCATAAATCAGCTCCCGCGGACGATTCTTTTCTTTAACGGTATGTTTGATAGCATCTATAGGTCCGTTCGTGCGAATTATATTTTAAAATCTGATTTTACCTTTAATCGTCCAAATCATTGGTACGAATTATTTTTGTTTTGGGAGTTTATACATTCTGCCATCTTACTCTTATCATCCAACCCTGTTGTGGATATTAAGTTCCGGTATTTTTGTCCAAACCGTCCAAACAGTTCTGGCATTTTTTTGGTGGATGTTTAACTCCCCAGTCAGAAACTTTTCTCAGCACGAATCTCAAACGTGTAAAATTTAAGATTGGTGTGAGGCAGAAGTAACGGATTCCATTGCCACTGGTGCCGGTGCATGAGGCAGGAATGCAATTCGGAGTAAGCGGCGGTGCAGTTGCGAGGTGCGGAACGTACGCGTATAAAGCGCTACAGAAGTGGGGAAGGAACCAAAAGCAGGTTAAGCTGGTTTGGTCGAACCTTCGAATCCTTTCTCCGAAAGAGAGGCTCCGAATGCTGAGAAAGAGAGAGGAAAGAGAAAACCACTGAAGAAGGGTAGAAAAAGAAGGAAAGAAAAAATCTAAACCCTAGCCCTAGAAAACGATCCTTCCTCAAGGAAGCATATTGCCATATCGTTTTTGGATTTTTCCTGAAAAACCCGCTGTAACTCATTACTCAAGGTTGGGCAATCTTCGCCGCCATTTTTCCGCTTTTAGTGCTCGGATCAGCTCTCATGAGAGGTATCTTTCATTTCTCTCGTCGTTTGCGTTCGAAATCCAGCTTAGGATCGCAATGTGTTGGGTTTTTCCCGTCCCTACCCCTCTGCCCCTGGTTTGAGATCCTGATTTTGCGTGAGGCGTAGTTTTAGCGAAAACGTAGATCTTGGGCCATTTTGTTTTTCCAGAAGTAACAGACGTGTTGATAGATTCGAGGCATTTTCCGATAGAGTAAATGGGGGTAAAAGCAATGGTTTGATGCATCTACATACTCGGAGGAGTTTCTGCAGAGGAGATCCGGGATTCAGATACTTCGATCCGTGTTTTCGAGATGTTTCCGTGCTTGTTTGTCCTCTTTTGCTCGGAATTCTGCCATGGATCCGTTTTTGCTGGTGGGATTAATGTCTGAAATGGATCAGAGTCCTTTTTTAATTTGACAGTTTATTTTTATTCTGACCGAGAGATTCGATTTTTTCTTCTTTTCTGTGAATGTTGAGATTTTCCTTGTTTCATCTTCTTCTGGAAGAATGGGGGACTGATTCCATCAATGGTTTCAAAGATCCATATTTGAGAGATATACCGGCTAGAATTGGAGATTGAACTTCGAAATCGATGCTAATGCTCTCTGATTCTACTTTCCGGATCAGAGATTCTGATTTTCTTCATCTTTGCTGAAATTTAACTCGTTTGATTTTTTTCAGTTCAGATCCGGTCTGCATCTCTGGATTTTTTTTAAAAATATCTAAATATCAGCTGCCAATTTGTTTCTACCCTGAAATTCTTCTCTCTCTTACTTAGCGATTTAAGTTTTAAGAAATGCCAGCTTTCTGACGGCTCTGATGGCCTTAATTGCAACCAAAACCCTCGATTCAAATTTGATAAATCTAATTGTTAATGCTAGATGTTGTTTTTTGTTGAATTGTGAGGCTTAGGCTACGGGCATATGGAATATTTTGAACCGTTTAGATGATAAGCGAAACATAGAAATGCATGAGAAGAAAGATCAGTAATCATGCATATATTTTTTTTTCCTTTTTATATCACTACTCTCGTTCTCCTTTTATCACCCATTATTGTGGGATCATTCCTTATGCAGCCATGACTCAAACATTTACATGCTATTAATCCTGATTACATTGATGCAGTCTCTTGAATTTTTTTTTTTCCATTTCAGGTATCACTGTTTCCTCTGAGCATGGTTTGAATTGGCATTCATATTCAAGAGCTTGAAATTTGAGGTCGTATTGGAAGAAATGGCTGGTAAGGCTGTTTATCTTTCCAATTCTAAGTTGTTTACTGAGGCGTTTTATGCATGTTAGGTGTTGAAGAAAATTAAAATATTTGGCAGAACAATAAATTAGTTCTCAGCAATGTGGATTTTGCCATACAAGTTAGGAAGCAAGTGCAGTTAATCTTTGCCTGTGGACCTTCAATAGCCCTTATGCTCATTATTATATCTTTATTTCTTAAGGTATTGAAGGTCCCATTATCCATGGTGAAAGGAAAGAGAGGAGATCGGATGTGGACAACTCTGAAGATGAGAGAAGGCGGACCAAAATTGGTTCTCTCAAGAAAAAAGCTATAAATGCATCAAACAAGTTCACACATTCTCTCAAGAAAAGAGGAAAGAGGAAAATTGACTACAGGGTTTCTTCGGTTTCGATAGAGGATATTCGAGATGCTGAAGAGGAAAGAGCAGTCGTTGCATTCCGTCAAGAACTCTTTGCGAAGGATTTGCTGCCTGTTAAGCATGATGATTATTACACGATGTTGCGGTTAGTGCTTTGTCTGATTTTGTTTCAAAATTTATGCATGTAATTTGTATTGTGATTTCAAAATTATCTCATTTGATGGTCTACTGTCTAATTAAAAGGCTAAGTCAGCTGTCTGATTGGCTGTTCCTATTGCTATATGTGGTTTGATTTAGATCTAAGGTCAAGTTAATAATAAGGAAAACGGAAGAAAAAGAGTGGAGTAAAACAGAAAATGAATAACCAAGGAATTGATGTCAAAAAATGTAGGGTGGCGATATGGGTAATCTCGAGGAAAAAGATATTGTTGTTGGGATAGATGGGGTTAGGTAAATCATTTATGTCATAATAATTAAAAGTGGTAGGAAAAAGGAGAGGAAAGGATTTTCTCCCTTTGTGCCCAATCCCAAACAGTTCCTGAGTCCAAATTTTCAAATTTCATTTCGTGATAAAAGTCTGCAATGTGGCATGTTGCATTCTCATTAAAAAGAGTAGAGATTTGGTTTGGTAAACAATCTTCATTGTATGTGTGCTTGAAGGACAATTGTTCATTTTATGGTTGACTCTTTTGTTCTCATCTCTCCCTTACATATTTGGTCATTTCTTTTTTCTCGCTTTGAGCTCTTGACAATCCTTTTTATTTATGCAGATTCTTGAAAGCTAGAAAATTTGATGTTGAGAAAGCGTTTCTGATGTGGGCAGAAATGCTCCAGTGGAGAAAAGAATATGGAACTGATACAATAATGGAGGTGGGGTCAGCTTTTTTCTGCAAAACAATCACCATTAAGGATAGTGCATGTTAGTAGAATATTGTCATAGAGGACAATGCATGTTCATCTGCATTAGATTTTCAGAAAATCATATTTTCAATGTTTATCCAAAATTGCTCAGATCCATCCTTGCTTGTACATTGTGGACATGTACTAAGGTGCACTACTAGAGTATTGTCATAAAGCATAATGCATGTTTGCCTGCATTTGATTCTCCGAAAATCATATGTTCAATGTTTATCGACAACTGCTCTGATCCATCCTTGCTTGTACCATGTGAGCTTGTACTAAAGTGTGCTGCAAACTTGACAGAAAAGTGCAGTCAGTGTTCAAACCTTCACTGATGCATGCATCAATTGAGCTGTGGAGGGTACCATGCGAAGTACTATGTTTGCCAAATGTTTTTGATTATGAGCCTTATTGAGAAAGGTCTTATTGTTTGAAAAAAATCCAGAACACATCATCAGAGCTACATTTGTGGTTTATGGTGCCACTTGCACTTTCATGTTGGACTTTGAAACATGTTTATTGTGTTGTCATCAAGTTCTGTGCATTATCAGGATGCCACCTAGCAGGCCAGCACCACCATCAGGCCTATTTATGTCGCCTTAATAGAGTTAAAAAATCCTTGCTTTGGTGATTTATTGTGTTTTTGTTTGAGCCTGTGCTGTGTCACCATCTCACCGAGCTATGAATAGAATGTGTTGCAATGGAGTGTTAGAAACTTGAAATTCAGTGGTTTCCTTGTGCCTGTTTCTATGATTGCCAGTCTTGTTATATCGGTTTTCTAATCTGGTTGTATTGATAATTAGTTGTCGTATGGTGTGATTTTGTGTATATGATTACATGCTGGCTGTGAACCTGTTAGGAATAGTTTTTCCAATTTGGAATTTCTTTGGAGGGAGTTAATTTTAGTGCTCTCCTAAGGATATTATTAGCAAAATCTGACTAAAAATGAAAATTCTAATCTTAGACCATTTGATTATGCCTTGGGTTAATATTTTATATACTGAAAAATTATCAGAGCTAACACTGCCGATATTTTTGAAAATCTTTCTGCGACAATGTCAAATTTCCTTTCTTATGCAACATATCTTTAAGGTGCTCTTTACGACGATGATAATGTCTTGAGCAATTCAGATGAATCCCTAAACTCTTATTCGTTCTGGGCAAGGTTTGCTAACCTCTTCTGTATCTTGTGCTTTATTCGTCATATTTTGGGAAATGTTTTAGAACTAGGCTTTGTTTAGGTGCCATTATATGACTTGCTTTTGATGCTCATGTGAAATGATGTTTAACTTTAAGAGACCCTCGATGTCATGCAAATTGTATCTTGAAGAAAATAGTCACATTGTCTATTCTCCATGTGAACTGATGTTTAACTTTAAGAGACCCTCGATGTCGTGCATATTGTATCTTGAAGAAAATAGTCACATTGTCTATTCTCCTGAAGTACAGATTCTAAGGCAAAAGTCACATTGTAGAATTCTTGCATATAATTTGAAATATGTAATTGTTGATTGCCTCTTTCCCTTGTTGCATTGAGAACATTTCTCAATGTTATTCTCTATTTATTGTTTCTTACACTGCATTACATTACTCTGAATAAAGGATTTTAAGTACGAAGAGCTGGAAGAAGTCCTGCACTATTACCCTCAGGGGTATCATGGAGTAGATAAAGAAGGAAGGCCTGTCTACATTGAGAGACTTGGTAAAGCTGAGCCCAACAAGCTTATGCAAATTACTACAGTAGATCGGTACTTAAAATATCATGTACGGGAGTATGAGAGGGTCTTTCGTGAGAAATTTCCAGCATGTTCAATTGCAGCGAAAAAGCGTATTAATTCAACTACAACCATCTTGGATGTTCATGGCCTGGTATTTGGCATTCTTATATCCACTGTCATTTTGGTTTATTTGCTTGGACATGAAAAGAACATGCATTTTACCTTTTCTGAACATTGACCTGGTTTATTACTGTATAGGGCCCAAAAAATTTTACGAAGAGTGCTCGTGACCTCCTTCATGGGATGCAGAAAATTGATTCCAGCTACTATCCTGAGGTCTTTAACTCTCTATTGCTATTAAGATTCTAAAGTTGTTTATGATTTTTTTTCACATTTTCAATATTTATGCAGACATTAAACCAGATGTTCATTGTTAATGCTGGTCCTGCTTTCAAGATGCTTTGGATGAGTGTAAAGAATTTTCTTGATCCCAATACCATGGCAAAGATACATGTGAGAGATCTTAGTGGATTTTCTACTTCTTCATTTTTTTCCCTCTGCTTTTCCTTTAGCAGAAATTCAATAAGATGGGGCTTTAAATTTACAGGTGCTGGGATCCAGATTCCAGAGTAAATTACTCGAGGCCATTGATTCCAGGTTTGATAATTTTTCCTATATCTTTTCAGTTGAGAATTTCATAACATCAGATGTTCACCATTTTCGGGATGGTATCTTCTTTCAGTCAACTGCCAGAATTCTTGGGTGGCTCTTGCACTTGTTTGGTTGAAGGCGGCTGTCTGAGATCAAATAAAGGACCATGGAAAGATCCTGAAATTATTAAGGTAAGTTGGTCTTTGCTGTTGAGTGGTGGGACTGAAAAAGGAACCAGAGTTTATGAAAGTTCTTTCCCTTTCCCCGCAGGTGATACACAGTATGGAAGAGTCATTTGTGAGGGAAATTGCAGTAATATCAGATGGGGAACAGAGAATGAGTTCCTATGCTAAGCTCAAACCATTCAAGGCAAGTCTATTCAGCATTTGGCCAAGCCATCGAGTATTTTATTCTTCATGTCTCCATTTACCGATTGTGTGAGTCTATTAAATATCAGGGAAGAGGGAGTGATACGTCAACTGCTGAATCAGGATCAGATGCTGATGATATTGGCTCTCCAGCGGTGTTAAGGGGCACTCAGTGTACTCGGTTGGCACCTGTTAGTGAAGAAGTGAGTTCTAATTTTTTTGTTATTCAGTTTCATCTTGAGTGGTTAATATTTGTTTGCATTGTAGCTTTACTTAGAAGTTGGAATCCTCTTGAAGTCCCCACCAGGTTTTTTGTATGTTCTCCTCACAATGGCGGATATATCAATATTAAGATTATATGCCACCCTGTCATCATCACTAGCAGCGGAAATATCTTATTCTAACTAGCTTTTGTCAAATTATTGGAATCATATCATTAGTCTAATCATAATTTCCTCCTCTCTTTTCTTGGGCCATAGATGACCTTTTGGTATTATGCATATTTTTTTTTTCATTGATGTCCCTCTCAAGATGGAATCTGTATCTTTTTAATTGTGATTGTCCTTTTCTTTTTTGTTTGCTCTATTGTCCATCATGTGAAAATGTCATTGCTTGTTTTTCTTGAGTATTTCCTGCATTTTTTTAAAATGTCAAATTGGCTACTTCTGCTCCCAATTACTGGATCTTTTGAGGGAATGCAGTTGGTACTTGGTAGTAGTTCAAGCCACATGTTATCCATCACTGTAAAAAACTCTCAGAATTTAATCTTGCATATTTCCATATCTTTCAATTTTTGCTTGCAGCTGACACTGGCCAGAGCAACAGATCCATACGCCTACTATAGCTGTGACGATCATTTTGCAGTGATTGACAAGGCTGTAGACTATGGCCGGAGAGTAGGATCTCAAAGAGCAGTCTGTGCTCCTCGAATTCAAGGCACTTTGTCTAGAGAAGTGGCCTATAGTCAGGAAGGTATCTAAATTTGCTGCTTTGACCTTTTGGAATTCTTTATCTATGCATCTTACATTTATACTATGCTGGTTACATAAGAAATATGCACATCAATTGAAAACTGTCCTTGCATTCATTTGTTTGTTGTCCTGAATTGGAGATTAGTTATCCTGGTGTAGCCAAGTTTCAGTGTCAGATTAGCAACATGGTTGTAATCTGTTTATCATATTATTGTTTTGTCATAAATTTTAATATGGATAGTTGAATTACATTGCATCTCAAATCATATCGTTAAAGCATAATATATACATATATAAATACATTAATGTGTATACGTGTTCTCAAACTCTTGTGCCATGTAGCCTATCATTTTAAGAATAATTAAAAAGGAAAATTTTAAGAACTCCATTTGGTTCAAAGTTGTGTTGCTTTTAGCACCATTGTATAATGTTCTAAGCAAATAGCCATGCAATACAACGAAATATTCAAAAGCTAAATTTTTAGTTGTTCCTTTTAATAATGAAGAATAAATAATCATGGTAGGTGAAGATAATAGTTTGAAATCCTTTACAGGCCCAACTGTAATTCAAAATTAAAAGCAAATAAAAGAGGAAGATTTCAGAGAAATCTCCATGACCCTGATATTGATTGCTTATGTCAAACATCTTGTCAAGTGTTCATGAAATGAAGTTCTATATGCTTTGATCACATGAAAAGCTTGATTGATTGAATTGAGACCCAAAGTTGGTCTGGAATTAATTTTATGGCAATGAATAAATGATTGTCTTGTCAACAAATTTTGAAGTGTCGGTTGGTTATGAGAGCCTGATAAAAAATAAGCAAGGTTGACTTTGAATCTGATCATGAATTGTGGACCAAATCTTTTATCTTAGGACTAAGATCATCAAATTTAAATTGATTTGAAAAATTATATTTGGAAGTGGGATTCAAATCGTTTTACGTAATGTTAGGTTTTTGACGACACTTCTGCTGTAATATGCATGTGTATGCTTGATCTGTAGGCACAACAATTGACGCCAATTTGACGACATTATTGTATACTTAAAATTATTTTGTTTAGTGATCTTAGTCATTCAAGAAAGCTTTAAAAATACTGCATAAAATGGCATGCAAACTTAACATGTCCTCCACTTGGTGGAAGCTTTTATTTGTGCTTGCTTCATTGCTGATACTGAGGATTTGATGGTCCACATGCTGTTGAAAGTTTGTCATGCAGACGTTTGAAAGAAAAGAAAATCTTTGTGAGCTACAGCCTCTCACCTATAAGCAGTTGTCTCCAACATGCAACTTCACTGCTGATTATAACCTGCAAATCATTTCTTTGCCATTATTTTGTTTAAAATCCTTCTGGTTGCTTAAGTTGTGTCCATTGCTGTCATGTACCTGTTGTCGGTGGGAAATGTCACCCACACCTATTTGAGGGCCACATGTCCTTGCCATTGTTTCTCTTTTCAACCCACTGCTCTCTGCATTTTGTCAGTAATTAATGCTATCTATCTTTTCTAATCATTTGGAATGATGTATCTTCTCAGGTAATGCGACAGTCAGTCAATTGAATACTGTGAAAGATGAATCCAATGAGAAAACTTTCTTGTGCCTTCTTAAGTGGCTGATTGCTTTCTTGATCAAATTACCAACATTTCTCCACATCTTACTCTATGCTGTTGGATGGAGACCACATACCGTGTGCTCCCAAAATTCAATAGAGCCTGGTACCCACAGCCACATTGCAGCAGAAGCTGTCAAGGAAGATCAAGTCCTCCCGTGTTTAGATCGCCTTCAGAGGCTTGAGAATATAGTAAGCGAGCTCAGCACCAAGCCTATTGAGATTCCTTTAGAGAAAGAGCATATGATACTGGTGTCTTTGGACCGGATAAAAACCATTGAGTTTGACCTCGATAAAACCAAGAAAGTAAGTCTCTCTAATGTTCTGTTGGTTTTAAGAGTCTATGTTATATTTGGGTAATATTTTCTCTGGCAACCATTATGTCCATGCCATGATTGCCACTATTTCTGCTTTTCCCCCCTGCTTCCATGGATGATGTCTTTTTGGCTTATTATTGGCTTGAAATAAATGCCCTTGATTTTTTTTCCCCTCTTCTTAGCAAATGGGATCTGAAGTCTGAACACATTTCTGGACTCCAAACTGAATTGAACTTTCTAGTTCCTTCTTATGACTGCCTTCGGATGGCTTACAATTTAACAATATTGCAAGGTGTAGAATCATTGCCTTCAAAGTCCCCTATTAAGTATAAACAATGCTGGAAGATCAGCTTTTGGAAAATTAATATATATATATATTAATTTACAAATATTAAATAAAATGAACAACCATCTTCAAAGGAAAAGCAGAAATAACTTGGAATAAAAGGAAGCCATCATCATTGTTTGACACTTAAACAAAACAGGTGGTGTCGCTTAATGGATCTTGCATGGGACTTCTTTATGATGGACTACTTCTAAGGTTAAACATTTAGTACTGAAGTTTTTCTTAGAGATTCTGCTTGTGTCCCCAATTTTAGCCAATGTAAAGTGTAGTCTACTTTGGGCCCATAGATCTCACAGGCATGCGGAGCCCTCATGGTTTTTGTAACACCCCAAACTTTATCCAATGTGAATTATTGTCCGCTTTGGGCCCATCAGATTTCACTAGTGCCCTCACAGTTTTGTCCTTTTGGGTCAATTCTCCAGCATAAAAGACGTCTCACAATGACTTGTCATAGTTTACACTTGAACCCTTTATTTCAAGTCATGTTGGTTTCAAAACTAACTCCCTAGCCAATTGAGCTACTAGGAGACAATACTTTACATTGGCTAAAGTTGGGGGTGTTACAAATGATATTAAAGTGAACGATGCTTCACATTAGCTAAAGTTTGAGTTGTTATAAATGATATCAAGGTGAACAATACTTCACATTGGCTAGAGTTGGTGGTGTGACAGTTTGAGTCTTCATATTCTCTATTCCATTGAGTTAAGCCAATTAGATCAACTTGTTAATCCGAATCAATCTATATAGTAGCATTGTACAACTACCTAGCATAATGTCTTGTTGTCAGTGCTGATGTATTTAGCAATAACATGGTGCCACTGTGATGTGTGTGCTCTGGTTGCTCTCGGTCACATCAGTGGCTGGCTATCAGCTCTGCCACAACCTCTACTGCTGCATCATTTATTTATTTATTGTGATAGCAAATTTGCCATTCTTTTTTATTTTATTTTAATTTTATCACAATTCCAAAGCGAGGAATTTAGAATGGGAAAAAATAGTGCCTTGTGGTTTTTCAATATCAATATCATTGACTCTCTCACCATAAATAATGGTTCACTTAGTTTAGTGCCTATGGATTTTCTTTTTCTGATGCTGTTTGACCTCAGGTGTTGCAGGCAACTGTGATGCAGCAGCAAGAAATTGCAAACTCATTGGATAGCCTGCAGGAGTGTAAATCTCAGGTATGGCATCTGTTCATATGCTTGTTTCTTGACATGCTTCTTGTAGATTAGAATGAGGTAAACATATGATGCCCGCATTGTTGGGCCTCATTTTTCCCAAGTCATGTTTCTTGTCAGCAAGTCCCTGCAGGGATAAAAACCAAGCCCATGGAGTAATTCTTGATATTTCAATATTCTGATCGAAGCATTGACCTGCCCAGTTGGTGCTTTCCTAGTCAGGACATTTTTAATGGCGCTAAGCAAAATATGGTGTCGTGTCATGACTTGAGCCAGAAAAATTAATTTCTTCACTGGCAGAGAATTGAAACATGCTCTCAAGTACTTGGCCATTAAAACTTGCATCAATGGAAACCGATCGTGTAGTGCTCGGTGACTTGAATTTCCTTGAACAAAGTGTATTTTGATCATGTAAGCAGGTTTTGAATTTTTCTGTTCATGATTTTAGTTTCCTTGGACGGATATTATTTTGACCATGTAAATTGATCTTGCAGCGACGAATGTTCTGTCAAAACTAAAGGGACCAACAATCAAGGCAGTTGGAGAAGAGTGTGTCAGTGGGCTTATATGCAGTTTTGAAACTAACACGAGTGGCAGCCACATGTGCATTCGGATGGAGATACGAAGCGTGCTGGCTATGTCTGCAGCGAGGCAGTTATGAATGGTGTCCAGGCATCCTATCTGTGTAGATTGTGTGATGGGGGGTTGCCCTGGACAGAAAAGGGTGGTGATGCATGTGTATATTTTATTGGAGGTGAATGTTAACCCCATGTTTTCCGGTTTGTTGGCGATTTTTTTACCCTTGCCCAAAGGAAGAAATTGTGAATGTGGTCAGCCAGGATTTGCTGCTTGGAATTAGAATCTAACATGATATGTTGAATTTGAGAGGAAATAATGCAAATGCGGATGGGTTTCAGCTGGATGTGGAATGAATCGAAGATTTACTATGAATGCTGGCTGTTCTCCCCTTTATCTATGTTTAGGAATGACTAGTAATTGTGGGTTTAGGTGTGGTCTCCCTCTAATGTGCAAAGTTCCCAAAAGAATCATGCGGATATGATGATGCATGGGTTTTTTCAAAGCAGTGTTCACTTTGGTTACACTGGGAGTGGGAACTTTTGTGGCGTGATGTTCCATTTTGATGCATCTAGTGTATGTTGCAATGGGAATTTTAGTTGCAATATGGTTTGTTGGTTGGTTCATGGTCACCACGTCCAGTTATCGTTCGGTGGCTGGGGATGCATGCTTCATCTGGCAATCGTAATGCAATGCAATGGGCTTTGGGCAATGAATATTGCCGTGGGGAGGTTAGACGGGGGCCGCGTCGGTAGGTTGAGCAGGCCGACTCAACCCTCCCGAGAGAACGAGACAGGCACGTTCTGTCCAACCATATGAAGCATTTAAAATATGATTTTCTTTGACGCTGATGAGTAAACCCATTCAAATCAGACTCCAGAACCCGGTGGACCTCGTCAAAGCACAAGCAAAAAAAAGAAAAAAAAACTACATAAACTAAATATTTGTTGAGAAATTCTTAAAATATGGACGTAAAAAAATTTATTTTTTTATTTATCTGATCAAATAAAATATTATATTTCATGGAAGAAGGAAGATGAAGGTTTGGGAGGGGAGATTGTTTTTATTATTATTATTATTATTATTATTATTATTATTATTATTAT
>JAYJMB010002070.1:0-15764 GCA_036873735.1 Pouteria campechiana
TACAAGATTGCAAATGATAATGGCATAGGAGAACTACCTATTAATAGGCATTTCCTAAAGCGTTACTATGCACGAGCTAAGAAGGAGCAAACACTGAGGGCATTTGCTCCCTCTTTTCCTATAAATGTCTTTCAAAGGATCCAGTCTGTATGCATAGATTCAATTATTACTATGCATGAAATGTGTAAAAAGGAAAACATATCTTTTCATTTCACGCAAGTTTGATAATCACAAATCTTCCCTATCTGGTTGAATATTGTCCAGATCTATTCCGGAGAATTTCCTAGAAATCTTCTTCTTACAGGATTTAAAGGCCTACCTAAAATATCAAGACACTTCTTGAAGCAATATTTTTGAGCACTCAGGTTCTGCAGCCAACTGCAGTCTTTGCAAGATTTTCTAAAGCATAAATTCAATAGCAGCTTTGCAAAATTCAAATGGACGGCCAAGATCGCAAGTGGATGTTGCTGAAACCGCTCAAACGGAGTGGATTTTTATGACTAAATTAGTGGCAATTCTGATTTTCTCAAGATTTAAGGGGTGGTGGCCATCACCATGCTCACTTTGGCAATGTACTTACCCATGCAGATGACCACCGGGGGGCATCTATTGGATAATGGAAAATCAATTGTGCAATTATCATATCCACCGTCCTTATTGGCGGGCAAAATAAGAGCCGTTAGATTCTACTGTGAGTAGCATAGAAGGTGCTCTCTCACATCACGCTGCCCAAATTTTGTTGATCGTTGAATGGCACTGGCCAGAGAAGATCATATTGGATCAAATAGTCATGTTGCTGCCTAACTAGAACCATTTGATTTAGGCTATCCTGAACCAAATCCATAGATCAAATGTTATTGTCGATCATGCTGATTGTCAATGGGAACTAGCCAAAGATAAGAAACTGGATTTTACATTCGATCGATGCTGTCCAAATGGGTTCAGCAGCCATGATCAGCTACTAGGCCACGATAACATATGGCCAATGCTTATGGCATCAAATTGGCAGATAACGAGAAGTTAGCGGCGGCCTAGAAGGTTCGACTGGTGATGGGCAGCATTGTCAGCAACAAAGAAGCTGCGATGACAGCTTGCGTTCATCAGCAGTGAGGAAAAGGGGAGGCAACAACAACTTCTTTCAGTATTTTCCAGCGACTGGAGGAATGATCTGGTGTAGCAAAGGTAGCGTTGGAGTCAGAAAAGCACCACTGACTTGATGGTCGGAGAAGATTGACCGTCGATGGTCAGACAATGGTAGATCTAGAATGTCGACAATGAGGAAAAAGGAGCAATAGCCACCTTGTTTCACATTTTTTGGCGATTAGAAGAGAGAATCTAGTGCGACGAAGAGTTGTAGGACATCAGACGACCAACAGAGATGTTCTGGTCAGTGGAGATCAACCATCTGACAGTCTGACGGTGGCAGTGCGAGGGATAGTAGCAATCAGCATCGACAACAATGGCGTTAATGGGTTTTCACCTCCTTTTTGGATTTTTTGGCAAATGGGATCAAGGAGCCTATGCAGTAAAAATTCATTAAAGATTAGGAAGTCAGTGCAAAGTTTCTGAGCAGAGCGGATTGGCCGGACAGTGATTGGCACAGCAGGCCAAGCAATGGATTTTATTTTCCCATTTTATTGGAAAATGGAGGCAACATCCTTGTTGGCTGTGTCAGCGGAAAGTGGAAATGACAGAGGACTAGGCTGACTCGCCGAAGCAGCAAAGTTTGACGGTCATCAGTGGTTAGCAGCGAACGCCGGATGAGTTTGGTTTAGGCTAGCGGAGAAATGACGTCCCGTGCAGTAGATGGGCATGTGTGCAGCTGACGTGGCATGAAGATGGTAGGGACTGTTGCAGGCTGACGTGCCGTGCAGTTGAGGCTCCGGAGCAAGCCACCCTAATCAAGCTATATTTGAAAATTTTGGTTACAAAACAAGAGAAGTGGTTTCCCCATAGTTTTGCTAATGTGTCTCATAGCCAGAAGACTTCTTTGTACAAAGTGCAATGATTTTTCCTATGTAGTAAAGAAGCTAGCAAAACATGCAGCAAAAATATTTTTGCTAGATATACATTTTTCACAAATATAGATTTGTCCATATCATTTTGTGAAATTCAACTTCATATATATGCATGTATACATATATATATAATAAGGCTTGTAAATCAACTCTAAGTAAATAGATTTTTGAAAATATACTAAGGTATATAAAAGAGTGCATCATAAAATCCATTTTACAAATTAATTGCATGATACCCCAAATCAGACATGCATGCAATTAATTAGATTTTGGCAATCCACACTATTTTAATTTAATTAATTAAAATATTTGTATTAGCCAATGGTATAAATGAAAATTCTAAAAATGCCCCTAACGTGGGAGTCAAGCTCTTCCCAAGGCGTGGGTGTTAAGCCACCTCTAAGGCATGGGAGTCAGGCCCCCTCCAAGGCGTGGGAGTCAAGTCAAGCTTCTTTCAAGGCATGAGAGTTAAGCTTCTTTCAGGGCATGGAAGTTAAGCCACTTCCAAGGCATGGGAGTCAAGCCACTTCTTCCAAGGCGTGAGAGTCAAGCTCATCCTAAGGGGTGGAAATCAGGCTCCAATTTTTCAAAATGCCCATACAGGTGCAACCAACACATAATTTGCTAAAATGCCCAAAATACCCCTACGGGGGCAACCAAGGAATTTTTTTAAAATTTCCAAATTACTCCAGGAGGCTAAAAAACTATAAATACCCCTCTCTTGGCCTTGAATAGAGTGAATTTTCTTAAGGAGCTTGGAGGAGTCTTTAAGATGCAGGTGCCTCCTTTGACACCAGTGGCTTTTGGTCATTGGTAATTTCTTTAGTGCCTCAAGGTACTCTGTCATAGCCCGACCCACACTATGATAATGGTGGGTCTCATATGATTAGTGGAGAATAAGATAATACTAGATTAGACATTTAAAATAATTATACCTTGATTAAACACTAATTAAACTTCTTAAATGGCAGAGTTATCTTGTAAACGCCCCATAAATTAGGAAACTAATGACAATATCTTAAATCAATTAAGAACTGTCATTTAGCACTAATCACTATCATTAGTATTAACCATGATTAGGCTTACTTAACTCAAAGTATAATCAAGCTTAATTCATGCAACTTGGATCTTCGATCTCTCACATTATAAATGGTAGAGCTCGCCTGCTCTCAGTTTTCTATGGGATATTAGAAAATATCACTCATCAACTCCCTCAAAAGCCTAAGTCTAAGACCAAGTCACTGAGTCATGATTCACTGAGTCATTGAGTCATTACTCATCAAGTCAAAACTTAGCAAATACCATTCATCAACTCCTTCAAAAGCTTAAGTCTAGGACCGAGTCACGGAGTCATGACTCATTGAATCATACCTTAGCAAATACTACTCCCCAACTCATTCAAAAGCCTAAGTCTAGAATCAAGTCACCAAACCATGACTCATCGAGTCAAACCTTAGCAAACACAACTCACCAACTCATTCAAAAGTCTAACTCTAAAACCTAGTCACCGAGTCAATGACTCACTAAGTCATAGAGTCACAACTCACTGAGTCACTCATCAAATCAACTAAATTCAGTTAACCTGACCCACTTTTTCTAAGCTTCTCATGGGTAATTGAGAGAGCTGACCAAAATCCAGGCAACCTGGCCCACTCTTCTAAGCTTCTCATGGACAATGAGAGAAAGTTGAACCTCACTTATTTTCTTTTGGTTCCTTTCAAGTCTAAACATAATAGAGATCATTCAGTCTTGAGTCCTTCCTAGATATACTAATTAGCTCACAAACCACCTACTATCTCTATGGTTTCTTACAGTCTAAATAACAGAAATCACCTGGTCTTGATTCCACCCGAGACAAACCAATTGGATCAAAGCACTTATTTTTTAGGTTGACCCAGAGTCTAGCAACCTAGTCTAGATCCACGTCACCCTATCCGCCCATTGACTTGAGATGATCTTCTAAATATCAAGTTATCGTAATGTTCTCGGCGATCCCAAAGATAGCACACATTCATTTTGAGAAAGTATGTGTTTTATTTTTGGGTCTCTAAGATGCTTTGTATTTTTTTTCTAATCAAGGGTTCTCACATTGTGGAGATATAATTAAGATCACTTGTGGTCTGGGATGTGAACATACAAATTTTCTAATATACACAACAAGTATAATCTATTGAGGACAATCAATAAAACAAAATGAAAATTGTTTAATTCATTCCAAAAATGACAAATCTTCTAATATTATTCTATTTTTGTTTTTCTCTTTTTGTACTTGTTACAATGTCATTTATGTATAAATGCATAGATTGATAGGATAATAAGTATCCCCTAATTTTGTCTTGAATGACGTTTATAATATGTTGTATATATATGGTAAAGGGTATGGTGAATACCCCATATGTTGTCTTTTAATGCTATATTACTATATTATATGAATAGGTGTACTGATGGAATGGGAAGCCTTCCATGATTTCATATATAGATATGATAAATGAATTTCTTTTAATACAATAGTTGCATAAATATGGCATAATATGTTTTATGCCTGTACAACATAGTTATGATATGACGTGCCTGAATGACACAATTATTATGTGTCCAGATTAGCTTAGACTTGATATGATTGTTTAGATGACACGGACTTGACCTAATGTGCCTGTAGGGTACAATTACAAGGCAAGGTGTCTCGATAACACAATTATGATATTATACATTGAATGATATAGAGCATTATATATTTGGAAAAATGAGAACTTAGGCCTTATGGTATGATTGCATTGTCATATTTTATTCATGTTCTAGTTTTGGAACATGTTGTTTCCGTTTGAGTACTGTTCTCTATTTAGCTCATTTACTGAGTTCGCTCAAGCTCATGCCTTCTTATTCTTATTTTTTTTAGCTTGCAGGTTAGGTAATAAAGCCCAACTGTGGGTTGAAGCTTATAAGCAAGATTCGAAGATATTTTCTTTGTGGTATGGTAAATAAGGATTGTAATCCCATAATATATTTGTATAATTATATTTAAGAAACTTCAAATGATGTATAATGAGATGTATTGGCATGTTACAGTGATAAATATTTATGATATTATGGATTGTGGATGGATATGTATCAGTCCAGCTATGTCTATTGCTATCATGGTGTGAGTACAATTCTGGGCAGTTGTGGGTGAGTGGGCAACTATAGGTGGGTGTGTTATGATTTATATCATTGCTTTATAGTTATTGAAGTTATGATTTTATATGATTAATAAATACAAAGGTTTAGATTCAAATATTTTATGGTAGACTCTGCCAATTTTTGGCAGAATATTTCCCTTAAAATGGGGAAATTGCAGAAGATAGGAAAATGCATAGGCTCCTAGGGTGGGGTATGATAAAATGGTATCAGAGCAATATTTCTCTGATACCAAGGCGATAAGGTATGTGATGAGTTCTAAAATCGTGATGGCAATGACTATTGAAAAGAGATAAGAACTGACATGCTAAATATAAGTTTATTAACCCATGGGAACATGGGAGGGTATTAGCTTAAGGGATTTAAAAGACTGACGTAAAGGGAATTCTATCCATATTATGACGGCTTGAGAAAGGACAAAAGAGGGCATGTAAATGGTATTTGTGCATTGATATGATAATGCATAGATGATGCCAATAGGAAATGGATATGATAGTGTTAAGATAGCACAAATATGACCTAAAGAAACGTTTATATAGGTAGTATATGTTTGCTATGACCTGGTGTCATACCTCGCCTAGGGGCCAATGCATTTTACCATTATCCTGTAATTTTCTCATATTTAAAGAAAATATTTTGCCAAAAATCTAGTAGAGCCTAGCCTAAAATATGAGGCTATATACTTGTATAATTATTAATCATATATATAAATTGAATTTAACAACTATAAAATAATAATATAACCCATTAAACTTGCCCCACTTACCCACATCTACCCAAAACCGAAGTCGCCCAGTGATGAGAATAAACAAAACTAGAATATTACCCATTTGTCCACAATACCATTATGACATGTCAATAAATTTTGTTGTACAACATTTTGAAATCTTTTAAATACAATCATATACAAATACATGATGAGAATATAATCCTAGTTTATCATACTAAGACTAATGGTGTCTTCAGCTTGGCTCATAAACACCAGCCTGTAGTTGGCTCCATACTTGACCTACCAACTAAAAAATATAATAAAAAGGCATAAGCCCAGGCAAACTCAATAAGTAGGCTGAATAGAAAATAATAGTGAAATAGAACAACATGTTCTAAATTTCAATATAGTAAATCATGAATAATTACATCATAATGTAATTATGAGAATATAGTCATGAGGCTCAAGTCTTCATCACATCAATATATATTCTATACCATTCTATTAGATTACATATCATAAATCGAACATAGTACATCAAAACAATGATGATGAAAGATAGGATCCTGATTCTAACATGGATACTGATAATCCTAAATGAGAGACTCCTCTACGGCAAAGAGGAACCAAATGTAATTGTAGTCTCTTGCAAACACTGAAATCAATCATTTTTTCTTACTCAAGAACGCGGGATTGTGAATCCATTTTAGTCATTTAGTTCAAAATGAATAGAATCAAGTGCAACAGTATACCTGATCAATGAAAGAGGATGAAAAAGTTGCAGAAGAGGTATACCTAAATCCTGGAAGATTTTGGGGAAGAAAGGCGCACCAAATGATTTGGGGAACAGATCTTGCTTCGACAAATGTCAAAATGCGATGGGAAGGGACTTGGAATGATTTTGGGGGAATGAGAATGGATTTGAGGGTGGATTTGGGGTTGGGCTTGAAATGCTTAAATAGCTCGTGCATTATAAGTTCATGGGGCTCTCTCGAGATTACGGGCAGTACCGCAGCCGCCTCTGGTCTTAGTAGCAAAAAAATTTTAATGTTCTTTTTGTCATCCCATTTATTTATTATTTATAAGAATTACTTTTCTTAGAGGAACATTTTTGGAGGTAGCCAAATGTTATACTATTGAATATGTTTATTGTATACATAACTAATTATGAAAATATTAGTAAACTTTAAAAAGAATCCATGTGTTATCATAAATAATGGTGGAAAATATTAATTTTTGAATATAATCATTGACAAGTAAGATAATGCAATTAAAAATAATTTTAAATTAAAAATTAAATTATATAGCTCATTCTAAGATATTATTTGATGTAGGAATTAAGTTCAATTTAATTATGATTTTTATGTATTTAAAGTTATTATGAAATGTAATATTACATTATTATTATATTATTGAGCCTATTTAAGGTATTTAAAACTTTATGTTATTTAGATTAGAATATTTAATTCTAAACATCAAATTATTTGAAATAGAGTAATTTAGTTTGGATTTAGGTTATTCAGCATCTTATCACCTGCAACCCAAATTAAAGTAACTCATAATTTGATTTGAGTTGCCTCTAATTACATTACTTGAAACCTAAAAACTATCAACCCAAACTATTTAAATTTTAGATTATTTGGGCTAGTTTGTGGTTAAATCAAACCAATTTGCGGTGTGATATAAGGTCATGTTAGTGAAAACATGTTAGTTTAATTATCATGCAATAGTTTTAAAATAGAAAACTTCGTGTGCACTATTATCTTTAAAAGCAAGCTTTCTATTTTTACTTTAATCCTTATTTTATCATTCTTTTTATCTCCAACTATAGACATTTTATCTAGATATGAAATTTTTTTTCTAAATCTCAACCCCAATGTCCTCAGTGTGCCGCTCTTTAACTTGAACTCACTCTCGGAAGAAGTAGATGGGAGAAGAGTTCCTACGGCAAAGTTTACCCCCTGAGACCTTCCTAATTATTATTTTGGGGGTAAAGGAAGAAAGTTCAAGTTCTCTATGCTAGGAAGGTCAGTGTACATTACTAGAAAGATTGACTTTGAGTTCTTTGACCATTGTAATTTGGACCTTAGAAGCATGATTAACTTCTAAGGATGGTCTGATCTAATGAAGTATGAAGCTTCGATATACAATGAGCTTGCCTTGATATTCTATTTCAATTGAAATCCAAGGGCATACTCTTCCATGGTAAAAGGAGTAGAGCTTTCCTTTGGGACACATGAATTATCATCGAAAGAGCATTTTGGTGCCATCTTTGATTGGTACAAGGATAGCACTAGAATAGGTTCAAACACATGGATTGAAGCATTTTAAAATCCAATTCAAATTTTCATTGGGCCAATTATAAGAGCTCATGCAAAGAAGTTCAAATAAACACTTAATGGCCTGATTCAAGCAACAAGAGATCCAGCAAACTCATGGAGGCCTATAGAAGATGTCGAATGTATTACTCAAGGTTGGAATTCCATAATTAAAGCCTTGGAATAATCCAAAAGAAATTCTCAAGCAATTAGGCATGAGTTGGAGTTGATTCAAGTTATTCTCCTTATTCAGATATTTTCCCAATTAGTAACAAGTGACACGACAACTCAACCATTTATTTTCAATTTTCCTAGTTTCCATATTTGAACAAAAAACATATGTTTCTTTCCTTTTCAGAGCTAATTATAAAGTTTGCATGATGCATGTAAGACTGAAAATAAGGGATTTAATTTGTTTGATTTTGTTTAATGTCAAGCCTATATTAGGCATTTTCAAGAAATGAAAAAGATAAAACATTGTTATTCAAAAAAGTGAGAGTATTCTTTTTGGTACTTGTAAAACTCTTTAAACTTATCAGATTTCTGTGGCGTTTAGACATTCGACTTATCAATCATCCTTTCCACAACTGATTGTAGTGCCATCACATACCAAAGTTCTTGCTTTTGTATAAGCAACAGATTAAGAATCCATTTCAATCCTTTCTTAAAGAGATGATCAGGGGATAATCTTATATGGGTTTCGTCACAAAGTTGGCATGGTTCTTATCAATTTTGGGAGTGGATGACTATCAGGACAATGTTTAGATGAACAACAAGGATTATCTGGATGATTTGTCCACTAGAACATTCTACACTTCGGCTGACAGACATATGAAAATGAGTGACATGATGATCAAAGTTAGAATGTTACATAAGGTAATGGAATCCGTGATATTGCCAAAACTGGAAAGTATGAGTGTTGCCACCTATCATGAAGTCAAATACCTATGGATGATTTACAACTACAAGGGGTAAATCTACCCAGGCTCGTGATGAATTCATTTAACCATAACTCCATTAGGACAGATACTATTGTCTTATATGAAATGTGGCTAACTAAGGTCTTTCACCATTTCTCCATTTCCATCGATGGGGAGTCAATAGTGACTATGCCATCATTGAGAAAGGATTGAATTAGTGGAACTGTCTTAAAGAGGATGCACACAACAGAGGAGGAATACAGAGCGGAAATGGATGACAAACATCAAGAGGAAATGGAAGAAGATAGTAGCGAAGAGGGAGAGGAAGGAGAGCAGAGAGCATCGTCCCAAGGGGAAGAAGAGGTGGAAGAGAGGGGCAAGGGACGTGGGAGGCAGTCCCACTGTAGAGAGAGAGAAGAACCCCTAGTGTCGTCTCAACCAGCAGCTTTTGATTCCTAGGTCTTCGGCGTATGTCAAGTTAGCCTTGAAAGTAGGGAAGTTGAAAGAGGGACAGTGTGCTATCATGAGCACACTCTCATCAATGAAAAAGAAGTTGGACGCTCTACTTCAGCATGCTGAGATTGCGCAGTTTGCTCATCTACATCCATAGGTGAGCCCATTCCATGCACTGTGGTAGCCACTACCCCCGATGATGCAGAGCCGACTTTTACTATTGATGAGCTCGGCTTCCCATCAGCCACTAGTCATGGGGATGATGCTCAGCGCACCCCACCCCCCCTCCCACACCCACAAATGTAGTGAGATGTTGTCATATCCAAACAAATGTAGTGAGAATGGAATTCAAAAAATTTTTATTCTTGATTTTAGATGATCACCTATTTTATATGCATGATTCCAAATACCATTTACTCATGTTCCTTTTTATGAAGTGGATGTTGAATTATTATGATGATTATTCAAAATTCAACCTTCATAAGGCAAACTTGTTCCAAAATGTGAAAGTTAATGTCGGTGGCAGGGTGCAGAAAATGCAGCTATAGAAGCGCGATTGATACCATGGGCTCCAGTGATTGTCTAGGAAGAAGGCATCTCCTAAGACACCCGCAATCGATACAGTGGCCACCCGCGATACCAGCCTGGTTGAAGGCAATACCGTCGGCACCCGTGGTAGCCGGCTGCCCTTAAATTTTCAATTTTCATATATCCCCATAACTGGACAAAATTTTTATTTAAGTTTTTTAAATAAAAATTTGATAATATAATAATAACTACTCAAATTTTTGCTATTCTAAAAATATGTCATATTATGCCATTTATATTAAGCTTATGTGAAAAAAAATTTATGTCATAAATTGTTACGCATGTAATTCTTCTTTGGTGTGGTTTACTTTAATATATAAAAGAAAATCATTTAGCTTGCTCTACGTATTCACCAAACATGGTTGTATTGATGTTGCAAAGAATAAAATATAATTTTAAAAAAATGCAAACTACTCTTATTATATATATATACATATAAGTTAAATGTCATTTCTACGTATGCGGGTTATTTTTAATTTATGTCGAAGAGTATGACAATTATTTCATATTTTTAAAAAATATGAAATATTATATGCAGCTAATGTTAGCTGCATATAATGCTTATATGCAACCGACGTTGGCTGCATATAAAGTTGGATTTAAATTACAAATAATCTACATCATGCTATGCATATAAATTTCATTTGAGTTATTTAAATTAAAATTTTATAACACAATAGATAGTTAAAAAATTATCATTTTAAAAATAAGTTATATTATGTCATTTATATTAATTAGGTGTGTGTGAGTTGTGTAATTCTTTTTTGGTATGGTTTACTTTAATAGATAAAGGAAAATTATTTATATATAAGTTAAATATGATTTCTACATATGTAGGTTATTTTTAATTTATGTCAAAGGGTAAGGCCATTATTTCATATTTATAAAAAATATAGAATATTATATGCAGTCTACACAAAACGGTTGCATATAAAGTTAGATTTAAATTAGAAATAATATACATTATGTTATGCATATAAATTTCATTTAAGTTATTTAAATTAAAATTTTATAACATAATAGATAGTTAAAAAAATTAACATTTTAAAAATAAATTATATTATGTCACTTATATTTATTAGGTGTATGTGAGTTGTGTAATTCTTTTTTGGTGTGGTCTACTTTAATAGATGAAGAAAAATTATATATATATATAAGTTAAATGTCATTTCTACATATGCAGGTTGATTTTAATTTATGTCAAAGGATATGAAAATTATTTTATATTTTAAAAAATATAGAATATTATATGCAACTAACACAAAACGGGTACATATAATAATATATGTAGCCAACATTGTTTACATATATAGTTGGATTTAAATTGCAAATAATCTACATCATGTTATGCAAATAATTTTTATTTAAGTTATTTAAATTAAAATTTTATAACACAATAAATAGTTAAAAAAATTATCATTTTAAAAATAAGTTATATTATGTCATTTATATTAATTAGATGTATGTGAGTTATGTAATTCTTTTTTGGTGTGGTTTACTTTAATAGATGAAGAAAAATAATTTATATATATATATATATCTAAGTTAAATGTCATTTTTGTATAATTGAGTTATTTTTAATTTATGTCGAAGAGTATAACAAATATTTTATATTTTTAAAAAATATGAAATATTATATGCAACCAACGCTGGCTACATATAAAGTTAGATTTAAATTGAAAATAATATACATCTTGATATGCATATAAATTTCATTTAAGTTATTTAAATTAAAATTTTATAACATAATAGATAGTTAAAAAAATTATCATTTTAAAAATAAGTTATATTATGTCATTTATATTAATTAGGTGTATGTGAATTGTGTAATTGTTCTTTTGTATAGTTTACTTTAATTGATGAAGGAAAATTATATATATATATATATATATATAAGTTACTTGTCATTTCTACATATGCGGGTTATCCGTAATTTATGTCAAAGTGTGTGCAAATTATTTGTCATATTTTAAAAATAGAAAATATTAAATGTGGCCAATGTTGGCTGCATTTAATGTCATATACAACAAAAAAAAGGATAGCTGCATATAATTGACTGCATTTTTGGATTTTTTTTTAGTGGAAGCGAGATTAATTACTCCCAAACACTTGTATTTTATGCATAAAACATGGAGAGAAGACACCTTCATTACCAACCTACACCATCCATTCTCTATGGTTGATCACCAAAAATCCTTCTAATTTTAGTAGTAATTATGCATGCATTAGAGACAGTTTTCTGTGCCTTTTCCAATCCTCCACGAAAGAAAAATGATATATAATTTTTCCCACTTCGGCATCTAATGCCTTGCTTTGTGATTGATGAATAAAATAGAATTCCCCCATTCAATTATAGTTCTTCTCAGACCTTATTCTTTTCATGTTTTTTCTTTTTCTTTTTCTTTTTGCCTTGTTTAATTATTTTTCTTACAACTTAGGGCATTCTATATATGCAATGTTCAATCTAGTTTATTTTTAGTTTTTACTTTTTTTGATTTATTTTCTTAAAATAAATCCTCCTAAAACATAAGTCTTGTTTTCTACAGCATGTAAAAACAACTAATAAGAAAATTTTCAAAGGCAAGTAACTAAATCCAATCATGTTGGAAAACCGTTATCTCTTACCCCCTCTGCCTCTAAATATGTTTTCTTTTGGGTGGATGGTATTTTCTTTTTTTCCGATTTTTATTTGATGTCTAGGCGAGATTCGCATTGTTAGTACATGGGTTTTGATGACAACGATGCACATCACCTTTGGTATTTTTCATGGCTTAGAAGAAAATTTTTATTATCGATACATTATTTCTGCATTTTAACGTCAGCAACAGCAAATACAGCTTAACACTTTTATTTGCTTATTTAGTTTCACTGCTTATTAACTTTAGCTACTTATAAACTGTTAGTCATTTTTTAAAAATTTCATAACATTAGATGCCAAAAAAAAGAAACTATTGGTTGAAAATTCATATATAATTATCAAAAAGATAAGTATTATTAAAAGAAATGTAAATAAATAAATAAATAGAAGTGAAGGCAATGATATTAGACACGAAGTGATCAAAGATAAAATGAGCAGTCTTTGTCTACTTAGAGTGATCAAAGATGAAATAAGTAGTCTTTGTTTGAAAAAAAGATAATAATGTAAAAAAAAGTAAAATAATTTTAAATAATTAAAAGTAATTAAATATCACATAACAATATGACAAAAAAAAAAAGAGCTCTCACCAATTTTTTACCGTGAAGGTACTGTTACAGCTCTTTAAAACAAGCATCTAATTCATGTCAAAAAGCCGATGCATCTAATCGGAATGAAATTAATTTAGTGCATTAACCCATGGGGAGATGCATAAAGCGAAGCTTCTAGAGACCCGCTAATTAATTGGACTAAGATGTAAAATTTCCACTGAATTTTATGACGTTGCCATTGGTTGACAAAAGGAGTTTGTTATATTGACATTTGAATCCCTGCATGCGCCCCAGTGCCTGCTTTCGTGGTAACTACCGCGGACGTCTTGTCGTGAAAGAAACCATTGTTTCCTACAAATTTTCATTGCGGGGGTGTAAGTAGTAGCCGGTTCAACCCCAATCCGTATTTTAGGTAAGGTTGGGAGCCATTTGTTAAGCCGAATCTGAACCCGCACCTGCACCCAAACTTGCATCTACTCAGGATTAGGGGCAGGAATGGGGTCGAGCAACTCACATCCCTTCATTAAAAATAAAATAAAAATAAAATAATGCCCCCAAAATAGTGGTATAGCCACATGAGGTCGATCCTTCCATCTAACTCTAGCCTACGTGAAAATAGATAAATAATATTAATAAAAATATAGACAATAGTAAAATAAGAGAAGACTATTAAAGTAAGTTAAAGTAGATAAATATGATATCAATTTATTATTTACACTTGTAATGCATTTACATTATCAATAGTAGGTAAAAAGGTGAACGTGCAAATCTTGTATAGTAAATAGATACACTTGAAGATGATACGATTATTATACCAATTTTAATGTCATCAAATGTATAAAGAAATACAAAATGACAGATGTTGGATCTGCCAATCGCACGTGGTTACTGTTGTGTAAATAGAACTCTTTATTTTCACTTTTTTCTTTTAAGATTTTTTTGCTACTGCTTTTGAGACTCTATCAAATGCTTCAGCCTATTTATAGTTTTTTTTTTTAAAAAAAATCAAAAGAGAAAGCGACGTTGAATCCATCGAAGTTCAACCCAACCCCAAAAGTTAACCCGCACATATAAGGTTAGGGTTAAGGTTTGGAAAAGGTTATAAAAGTAAAGGTTAGGTTAAAGATGAGAAAAAATTATAGAAGTGAGGATTAAGGTTGAGAAAGCTCAAATACACCCCAAACTCGCACAACTTACACCTCTAATCCCCCATGTCAAAATTCTTGAAAATAAAACATGTTTGGCAAGCACATCTCATTCATTATTCGACAAGACCAAGACTAGTTCGGCTTCGTTTAAATAAGACTAAAAATTTACACAAAGTCTTGCCAACCAAACGCTATATTTTAGTATCCCCCAATGTTATTAAAACTAGACTGGTGGTTCAACGAGCGAGGTATAACTGGTTTAACTAGATAAATTGATTTAATTTATTTTTAAAAATAATATAACATAATTTTAAAAAATATAAATTATAAATATCAATCTAAATATATAAATCTTTTATTGTAATACTAGATTACTTTAATCTATCATTTTATTCTACAATAATATTAAAACGTTACAAAGTCTAATGTTGGACTGAACCGGGATAGACCACATGGCCAACTGACTGGTTCCGGTTGAACCGTCCGGTCCGGTTTTGATAACTCTGCAATTTCCAGGCGCCTGTCCTTGAAACGTCGTGCCCTGTTGGAGTATCAAATGACGCCTGCCCGCCAATGGCGGAGTTTCGTAACAGGGTTAGCAAGATCTTAAATGTTGACTTAGCGGGCATCCAATCGGCATTAAACGTAAAAGATAATTATCAGTCCGGATTTAGCGGACATCCCATCCACACAAATCCAATTGGTTGCCATGCAACTATCAACCTCATAAACACGCAAATGATCTAATTAAAGACCGTGGAACACGATGGTGGGTGAAATTAACTCCCCTGAAGCATTTAATTTGGATCTTGGTACGGGGAATGCATCGAATGATTCCACCCAGATTGCAACATTTGAGTAGAGGCACCGTTTGGATATCCGATTGGATTTGGAAGAGGTGTAGCAGCCACCACTGCAATTATCTTTGACAACCCAATTATTATATTTTTCTGATTATTATTTATTTATTTATATTATTTTTATATTAAAAAACTTATTTTACTATTATCATCATTTACTGTATTTTTCTATTACACTTTATCTAAGGTCCCTTTGTTTCCCATACTTATATAACGTTTTTTAAGCCAACCATTATGTTAAGTGTTAGGGAACTCTAACACATGTCAACAGACAAGCTGGCATACTCGCCACGTCAGAGTATTATCGATTCTGGGATCTCTCCCAAATCCCGAGAAATCCTAAAGACAGGATATGCATCCCAAAGATCCCTCCTCTATGTGAAACTCCTT
>JAYJMB010002072.1:0-15762 GCA_036873735.1 Pouteria campechiana
TCCTAGATATTTCATCCATTGATATTTCTTCTTTTGCTCTTACAATTTGTCAACTTCATTGTTTATTCAAATTTAGTCCTTATATCATCTACTGAATTTCATTCAACTAAATATTACTGATTTAATACAAGTTTGGTACTTAGCGTGTAACAACCTACTTTCTCATGGGAACGATACTCAACTTACCTCATCTATATTAATTGCGATCATGTATACTTGCATGGGAGCCAATGGTTTCTTTGATTGAAAACACATTCCAAATTGAATCTGATTCGGATCATTGTTCCATGAAAAATTGGGATGACTTCTCCCACTAGGATATGTATCATCAAGGGGTGGTTGGTTGTAGAAATTCATCTCATTGGCTTGTCCTAAAAATTTTACAAAACTCTACTTAGAAGAACAAGCATTGTATGAATGACCAAAAATATCGTAAATAGAACATAACTTAGTGGGAATTGGTTATTTCTAGTTCATTACCATGGAGCACATCATATTCATTTGCTCGGCAAGCTCTGACATCTTCATAGAAAGCTTATTGTTAGAATTCATTTTATACATTCCTCTGGACTTACTTCTAACACTCATCTATTGTGAGTTTGCTCCAAGCATCTTATACTGTTCATATGCATCTAATCTATTCTTCTTTCTTGAAATCACAACTCAACAAAAAGAAAGAAAATCAAACAACTAAAAATCCTAAACAAAATACAACCCTAAAAGAGAAAATTTGTAACTAAATGAATTAAATCAATTTAGAACCATTCCCCAACAATGGTGCCAAAAACTTGATGATTCAAATTATAATACCTCGCAAGTGTACGGATGTATAGCAATATAGTGTGCAAATGCAAGAGTCGACAAATCAACTTAATTAATTTTAGTTACTAAGTATAAAACTAAATAGACTTATAATAAGATGTGATATAATTTCAAAAACTTAATAGAATAAAAGTAAATAAGTAGCTAAGGATAGTGTAGAGAGATTAATAAGATGAAGAAGTCTAGGGTTCCGATTTCACTGCAAGGTGATAACTCTTTGCCAATGGAATGTTGGATTTAATGCCTCACTTGGGTTCATTCTTTCAAATGTAAGATCACTACCGTCAAATGTGTGGGTTTAAATCTAGTGCTTTCATTCATTCTAATTACCTATGATGTTTAGTATTATGATGTTTAGTATATTGAGGTGAAAACCCATTAAGTTTAGAACATAAGAACCTGAATAGAATGGTTTAGCATATGATGTGTACCTTAACCATCTATCCTTCTCATTCAAGGGAACTCATAGTTTTGCATATGATGTGTACCTTAACCATGCATTGATAAATAATTTAACTCATAATATTGGTGATCAAGTAATAAAATAAATTAAATCATTGCAAACAAAATTATGAATGAAACAAGATCATCTAACATTAATAATATCAACAATCCATAACAAAGAGTATCAAATAGGGTTACATCTTCACCCTAGAAAAAGGGATTTATTTTATAAGAGAAAATAAAATAACTCCCTAAGATAGGATAATAACAATGAAAAATATCTTCTCTCTTTCTTCTTTCTTACTAGCAATACCTTCTTCTTCTCCACAAGAAATCTCTCAAAAACATGGCTCTAAACCTCAAAGAAAAAATCTAAAAATGAAGGTGGAAGAACCTTTGGAAAACCCTAAGTTTTTCCTTAAAATGTCACTAAAATACGCAATTGCAAAAAAAATCCACAAAATAGGTCCCCCACTAGTGCTACCAGTGCTAGTTGCTATCCGCTAGAGATACTTACACTGTTTTGCCCATAACTTCTTCGTATGAACTTGGAATTAGATATATAATTGTAAGGGCTACAAATTTTTTGCTAATCACTTTATCTGAATCATCCATCTTATATGAATCATGGGCCCTCAAAATGACGCCTTCTGTTATCCAAAATTTCTATTAGTAGAATTGAAGTTTGAGACAATTATAGTGTTTTGGAATAACTTCCATGTTTCAAATCCAAATCTTTTGATTCTTGATTTTTTGGATAGATAACTTCAAGAGGTAAAACCTACATGTTGAACACTTATGTTGAATCCTTCTCAATTAGTACCATAAATTATGTCAACACAGTGCTTTGTTTTCACATTCAGCTTCTTCAACTTGTAATCTTCATTTTTTGGGCTACTTGTCCAACATCCAAACTTCATTGATTTTCTTCTTTATCCACCTTGATGTATTCTATAATTTCTTACATTTATTACACTTAATTATTTGTAAATAAACATACTAAATCAATGTAGAATTTAATTATCAAGTAATAACCAAATTAAGTACAGATTTATTGGAATCCACTACATTTACGTCAGAAAAGGATCCAAAAAATATGTGAATTTAGGCAATAAAACATGGTATACTATGAGTTTATCATTAATTCTTATGAAACATGATGAGAATGTTTTGTGCATAGCTTAAGGCATTGTGTCCTTGAAATATTCTACATTCTAGCCACTTAACAATTTTTCATTAGTACTTGATCAAATCCATATATGATATTCATAAGCTGAGAAGTATGGATGACTAGTTTGAAATACTCATTCAAGCAAGATTATTATAACTTTATGATACTGGATGTTTTATTCATGCAGATATATATATATATATTTCAACATAGATCATAATGATTTAATGCTTGCATATATTTCAAGTATACAATTCAATTTTTCTAAATTCATACATCATTAGCATAAGTCAAGTCCTATTACAAGTTTTATTGTTATCAAACTCGTACATAACAATCCTAACAATCTCTCCCTTTTAATGATGACAAAACTTGAAGACTTATGATTGTTAAAGGATGATCTACTTGAAAACTCCCCCTGAATGCATTATCCTTTAATTCAAGAGAATTATATATGAATTTACTTTCTTTCTCTCCCCCTTAATGTATGTACGACTTAATTGCAAGTGTTACAAATACATTCCTTGCTTTTAATACTATCTCTCCCCCTTTTTGTCATTATCAAAAAGGTGGTTAAGGAAATGCAAGATAAGTAAATAGCAACATTAAAATGTTGCTTGGAAAGTGTGCGAACACTTTGTATTCTCTACCATTTATAGATAGATAAGAACTGGTAGGAATTTTCAGCAAATACGTGACATTGGAAATCCATTCATTAAGTTTGCAAATTCTTCTTCAAGGAAAATCTAGAATGAGGAAGAGTGAAAACTTTAGAGCATCAGAGTGAATTCAATTTCTTTATAAAGAGATAAAGCAGCTGAAAGAGGAGTTGAAGACTATCAGGTGTTCACTCCAGTGGTTTGATCGGCTTTTGACATAGCACTCCATCTCTTATATGGAAGTCATGGATCATATGAAGGCATTAGAGACAGGGTTAGCTGTGGCCTATCAACAGATAGAAGAACTAGAAGTAGTTGTAGATGCTCTTACCGAGTAGATAGTTTTATTGACCTTTTGGTTGTGTTAATAATATGATAGTTTTCTATTGTGAACTCGTGTATTCTATGTTTCCTTATTTGCTTTCACTAGTTCCTAATTTTCCTATCACTCATTTCCTTTGGTTGGTTCATTGCATCATAGCTTGGAAAGATGAAGAAAATAGAGTAACATGTTTCCGATGCATGTGGTGTTAAGTTTATCAAGAAAATAGATATTCATATTATAGGTAACATTCAAGCATTAGGTGTTTGTAAAAAATTACATAACTCTCTGTTAAATGACAGACCAGTATAGATTCATTATATAAACAACATTTGGCCATTAGATTCTCATATGTGATTTAAGTTGAACAATCAAATAGTGTATTGCCATGAGGACAAATTTTGAATTTTTCAAATAATATGATGGGTTTCAGACAAAGATATTTCAGGCAAAGGGAGTTTGAGACAATATATCTAGTTCTAGTTCAAGAACAGAACTTCAGTTTATGTGAAGGATTATGAAGTTTTGAACTATATTCAAGTAGTTATTGTTCATCTTCCAACAAAATCATAGTAGAAAGGTATGGATGCAATTAAATATGAAACACTTATGAACCTTGAATTCTAATATTATTTTGCATCCAACTGCATCATTTTCTCATGAAATTTTCTCAAAGACGTTTAGAACATGCAAGATTATTATGATCCTCTAACACCATTGTTATGAAGTAGTATGGGTATCCATAATGGGTGAAGGAAAGATATGCTCTGGATCCTAAGCAATGGAATCTACAATTTAATGTGAAGTAGGAATAACTGTTAAGCTGAGCATTTCCTAACTGTGCAATGAGAATGTTTATCTTCCTTTCTATCCTTTCTTGTGTTTTCCTTATCTTTCCTACTTTTCTCAATTCCTTCACTTCAAGTGATAATGAAGTAGATGATTTGCGAATGGTGTCCTTAGATGAATCCATAGATGGTGAAGAGTGGTGCACTTCAATGGGACTTTCCATACCAACTCTTTCTTCCATTTCCTTTTCTTCACTTTCATTCTCTTCCATTTGTCTCTCATTCTTTTCTCTCTTTTCTACCACATAGTCTAAGAATTTCATTCCCATTCTTTTCAAAAGAGTATCTCCTATAGAGTCCTTTTTGAGTGTGGACATCTATAGAGTTGATTCTTCATCTATTGAGACATGAAAGTGCTCAAAAATCTTTGTCAACCACACACCATATGACACAACAATATCTATCCTTTGTGGCATATAACTGAGTTTTGGGAGATTGAATTTTTGATAAGTACAAATTTTCCATAACACTTTTGCCACATTTCTAGTTACTCTTTCAATTCCCCCAAGCTTAGGCATAACCATACTCTCTAAGACTTTCCTAAGCATTCTCAGCTCAATTGTTAGTCCTTTTTTCTCTTGCATGTTTGGGTAGGAGTGTGAGAATCTCCTCCTTCTTTAGATGGTCTTCATCTTCATCTGCTAGTGCACCCAGAATTTTTCCTAGATGTTTTTCAACAGACAAAAATTCTATTTCAAAACTCATCTCCATACCCTTTACATTAGACTCGTAGCTACCTGGTTTCTAGTTAAAATAGAAGATG
Source organism: Pouteria campechiana (assembly GCA_036873735.1). NCBI lineage: Eukaryota > Viridiplantae > Streptophyta > Magnoliopsida > Ericales > Sapotaceae > Pouteria > Pouteria campechiana. Next base: position 5,030 of record JAYJMB010002072.1, read on the forward strand.
AGAACTATTTCAACTCAGTCCATCCTTGATGATTTAACATAGAATGAATATCAGACTTGCACTTATCAAGGAACCTTAAGTTTATCTTTTTCTGAATGTGGACTGGTCTATAAAGCATTGAAGTGTAAAACATAAATTTCTTGTCCTCATTGCCAAAATAGTATGGTGCGAGATCTCTAGGTTGAAATTTTGTAGTGGGTACTTTCCTTCCAACAACCTCTTCTAGAAGTGATTTCCTTCTCAACATTCATAGGAGATGAGAAATTACCTTGACATCTTGCAGTATGGCTTTCTCTAAACATAGTTTCTTCTTTAGAAGTGGAAGGTTGAACTAAGGAAATCTCTTTTTTTGTCTAGGTCACTTTAACCTACCTTGAATTTTAGAGATTGTAACCTTGGGGGCCATAGAACAGTAGGAGTTTTGAAAATACTCAGAACTAGAGAGGATTGGGGAATTTCTAAGCTTAGTCTTTTTAAGTTGCTAAGGAGAGTGTGAGCTCTAATTACTACTTTATATAGAATCTTTCAAAACAATGGGAGGCACTCCCCACAAGCACCTGAATGGTTTTTCTCCCATAAATGAATAGCCCTAAAATATTCTAAGTATCTTCCAACCATTTCTACCCCATAGCTTTTTAATGTTCTTTGGTTAATCAAATATCATAGTCATTGCATAATTTACATGATTATGAATGGTAATTATAGTGCATAGAATTGAACAGTTCATGATATGTGGAAGTCCTTCAAACATTCATCAAGAATTAAGTCATTATGCAATTTTTTTATATCTTAATAGTCCAAAACTTAATGAAGATTACAAAAGGAATGGTTAGAAATGGAATTCCTATTCGAGATCACAAATCGTGAAGTTTCGCAAATAGGCTTGACTATGCCTTAGGACTGTAATGATATTAAGGGTTAATCATTTTATTGATTAAGTTTTCAGAATGATTTGGCTCAAAAGAATGAATTCATATCTATTTAAATCCTAGGCAGTCTATTTAGAGGCATAAAGAATATATAGTAATGTAGTGCATAATCAACTAAGGCAACTTATCTCCTTTGACACTTCCTTTCATAATTCTCACATTTGAGCTTATAAATGGTATTGCTAGTCTTGACTCTTCATTCAGCCCTTGCCATATGAAGTCATTGATTCTTCATCTGAAATTAGTTTGACCTTGTCCATCATAGAGTTTTGATTTGTCTGAACCATTGCTTGTGTCCAAAACTTTAAATTGTTGATCTTGTTCATCCTTTAGCATGGATTTATAGGCTAAAAAGATGATCTTGATTTGTTATTGTTCTTCTTTTTCTTCTATATGCTTATTTCAAGCCTTTCCTACATACTTTTAAGAAACTCTTGCATTTTCTCTTCATTAACAGGTTCAAACAGATGTGAACATGTATTACAGATCAATCAATGCAATTCCATTTTCATTCATGATACTATGCAGTAAATCATGCTATTTAATTAAAATAGATTTCATAAATAACCAAGACAAACATTCTGCTTTAATCATAACTATTAGTGAATTCTTTGAACTAGCATAGTTATGAATTACATCATGAGAATGACAATTGAATTCATATGCTAGATCAATTAGTTTTTATCAAAATGAATTGAATATAAATCTTTGAGCATAATCATTCATTTGTGTTACTTCACAATCTTACTATATTCTAAAATTCTATGCCTCTTTGACATATCCTCAAAACACTAGTTATTTAAATAATACTTTTTTTCTCATTCCTAGTTGTCTCTAGGATCCTAATTCATGTTTTAGAGTTTGATTTATTCTAATTTAAACTCCAAATCCTATCTATTACAAGTGGATCAGTAATAGAGGTACGCATGTAAAATTCTGAATGCAGATGATGACATATTATAAAGTCATTCGAGTTTGAACATCATACCTACACCTACCATTCTTTCTATGCCTTTGGTTCTTGTGAACATTGACTTCTTCATCTAGCATCTAAGAACCATTTCTCTTTTGAAGGAACTTGGTATTTCATATTTTCTTCATCTTCCTTCTTCATTTTGTTGGTCCTTTCTAAGAAAAGATCAATTTTACTTTCAAATGGGGAATTTGTCTTTTTCTTTTTCACTGTTGTCCTTCCTTTTCTTTTTCTTCCTTCCTTAGATTGTTCCTCCTTAACCTAAGAGCATTCTTCAACTGATTTAGCCTTTTGTTCTTTAATTTTTGTTTGAGGCTCAGCAATTTCTTCTTGAATCTCAATCTCAATCTTCTCTTGAGATTCCTCTCTATCAATGAGTGGTAGTTCTTTGATCTCCAATTCTTTTGATTTCATAGATTGAACAATTTTCATCTCTTTTTCTTATTTAGGAGTTTGATCCTCCTTTTCTTGATTTCCTGTACTTAATGTAATCTCAATAGCCACATTAGTATTATTTGAGTGCAAATCAGCACACCCCTCAGAAATTGTCTGAAACCTATCTGACATTTTTCTTCCATCTTTATAGGTCAAGAAAAATTTGCAAGCGGTGGGGCAGAGAGCATGTACTAAAGCATTCATAGCTTTTATATTTTCTTTCTTTTCTCTCTCTTCATCCTCAATAGAGTCAATAAAGATGATTTTCCATAGCTAAAAATCATTGTCAAAAAGATATATTTACAATATCCTCTTCCATTGAGTAAAACTTATTTCATCAAAATATAAAAGTTGGGAGGTGGAGTATCCTTCGCTAAACATGAAGGATGACATGATTGGGTTAGCTAGATGGATCACTAGAATTATTTTATCTAGCCTGCTTTGATACCACTTATTGATCCCTTTAAGGGTGCTAAATTGACTTTACCCAAGAGGGGAGGGTTGAATTGTATTTATAAAAATTTCTTGCTTAACTTCAGTTTAGACAAAGTCCCCCTTCTTCTTGCTTATGAGCAAACTAACATAAATAGAATGATAAAATAGTAAATGTAGAAAAGGAAAGAAAATAAAAAATAACACACATAATATATAGTGATTCAAGCCAACTACTCTACTCCACTCTTCCAAGAGCACACTCCTATGTGCCTTGGGTTCCACTAGCACATATAATGGAATACACTAGTGCACCATGCACCCTTCTAGATTCCAGCTCTTGGGGGCATAAACTCAGTGCATCTGTACTCCTCTAGATTAGCTTTAGGAGGCGTAAACTTAGTTCCTTTGCACTCTTATAGATCAGTTCTAGGGGACATAAACTTCGTGCCTCTGCACTCTTTTAGATCATCTCTAAGGTGCGTAAACTTAGTGCCTTTACACTCTTCTGGATCAGCTCTAGGGGGTGTGAATACATAGATAAAGAAGAAAATAGAATTACACTTTTGAGTGTATTTCTTGTTGAGTGCTAGGGAAGACTTAAAGGTTGTTCTTAGTAGTTGCAAAAGTTCTTCTCTTGTATTGTAAAGAAGTAGGCCTTGTAATGGAGATTGAAAATGAAAACTCTTGAATGAATATCAAAGGCTAATGCTCTTGGCCTTGGGTTGAAATGATTTGAAGAAGATTTTCATTTAATCACCCTCTCATTCTCGTCTTTTTTGAAATGTCTTAGCAATTCTTTATTTATACTAGATTTCATTCTAACCATTGGAGGTAGATGAGCTTCATTGAATGTAAAAGATGATTTTGAGTTTTCTTCTCATTGAAATGCAATGCTTCTGATTAGATGTATGTGTTGGAAAGCCTACAAGTCATTTATTGTAAGAAACAGTTACTGAACAATTCTGCATAAAGAAAGCAAGAATCCAAATGAAGTTTCCTACTTTGGATTGATTGACTATCTCTTTTCTATTGATTTTAGACAAAGGCATGACTTCTAATTTTTTGCATTCTTCCAAAGTATAATTCCGGATGAAGTTCTCATCTGACAAACTGATTGAAATAAAGTTTTGGACAATCTATTCTTTTGAAGTTAAGTTTGAATGAAGTCCATATTCAGCTTTTTTTAGTCAGACAAGGTTCTTTCTCTTTATGTGCTTTTGTACAAATTTCTAGTGATTTAGATGAAGTTACTTGGGCTTAGCTGATTGATTGAAATGGAGTTTTGGACAATCTATCCTTCCAAAGTTAATTTAGGATGAAGTCCATCTTTGGCTTTTGTCAGTCAAATAAGGTTCCTTCTCTTCACACATATTTATCCAAATTTCTAGTGATTTGGATGAAGTTGCTTGGGTGTAGCCTAGGAAGAACTTTGGCCAAAGGACAAATGAATCTGGATCTCTTATTCTTGAATGGTTTTAGGCTTGGCCATTCTAGTTTGTCCAAAGTTATATGTTCGAACAAAGGTTTCTACTTCTTGATCCTTAGCTTTGTCTTGAGCTTGCTTCTACCTTGTTTTGCATTTGTTTGAAACAATCTTTCTGGAAAATAAGCCTCTATTTTCTTCATCCACATCTTTCAAAATTTGATCTTCATATTTTCACAACTTAATTCTTTTGAAATGTGATCAAAAGGTTTTGTGCATAGCCTAAGGCATCCACTATCCTTGAAATATTTTTGCATTATACTCAACAATTTTTCATTAGTACTTGACTTGATCGAATTTGTATATGATATTCATAAGCTGAGAAGTATGGATGATCAATTTGAAATACTCATTCAAGTATGATTATGAAAACTCTATGAGGTAGGATGTTTTTATTCATGCAAATATATACATTTCAACATGGATAATAATGATTCATGCTTACATATATTTCAAGTATACAATTCAAGTTTTCTAAATTAACACATCATTACCATAAGTCAAGTCTTAATACAAGTTTTGTTATTTTCAAAATTATACATAACAATCCTAGAAAAGATATTGGAAGTTCAAACCTAATTTTGGACATTGCTAACATCAGTCCAATGCATCTCAAGAGTCCAAATCCAAAAATCTCAATTCCAAGCTTCAGACATTGCTATTGCAGGGTCTGTCAGTCTAAAATTTAACTTTGGACACTACCAACTCATCCTTGGATGAAGCCAGAGTTCTTTGGTGCAGGCAAAGCAATTCATGCCTCTTCTTAGTCCAAAATTTTACTTTGGACATAGCAACCCTTTTCCGAAGCTAAATGATTCATTCAGTCCAAAATTATAACTTCGGACAATGCTAAAAGCCTTCAGACAATGAGAACCCGCAAGAATGCTTCAATGGGCAGAAAATCTCAAAATTCACTCCCATTTAATGAACATCATCCTTTTTGATGGGTAAATTTTAATCCAATTTAAAAAGAGTAAAGAGAATTTATTTAAGAAAGTTAGATGAAGACAAGTAAGAGAAGAAAACAAGAGCATTTACTTAGACATTAAAGTTCTCTTCCAACTTCACTAAGCAAAACACCATCTGCATTCAAAGATTATTCTCTATAATAACTTTTTAGAGTTTGATATTCTCTATGTTTATTGCAACACATTTATTTCTATTGCACTTTTATTTCTATACAAATTAGCTTGTGTCAGAGGCATTTTTATTGTACATCATTCTTTGTTTTAGTCAACAAACATAGGGCTTAATGATTGTGTATAAGTTTGTTGTTTAGCTTGGAAACCAACGGTTGTAAAAAATTGTTAATAAGCTTGGAAACCAACAATTGTATAAGTTTCTTGGTGAGTTGAGAAATCAATGTATGTAAAGTTTGTTGGTGAGCTTGTAAAACCAACAGGTGATTAGTGGAACCTGAGTGCAGCAAGTGAGGGTGACTCAGAGAGTTGAGTAGGTACCGTGTTGGGCTGAACTACTATAAAAATACCATTGTCTTATGTTGTGTGATCTATTTTCTATTCTTTTAACACTTTTAAAGGCTCAATCCCCCCTCTTGAGCCACCATTTGAATGGGACCAACAATTGGTATCAGAGTGGGCTTAAATAGTTACTCTTTACAACAGGATATTTTTAAACTACTTAAAGTGATCCTTGTGGCCAATACATTCCACAACACTATGATTGAAGAACACTCAGCCACCAAACCCCCATTTTTTCAAGGCACCAATTATGGGTACTAGAAAATGCGTATGCAAAATTTCCTGATAGCCACTGATTATAAGTTATGACAAATTATCAAAGATGACAAGATTGCCACAAATACATAAGACAAATATATCACTAAAGACATTATACTAGTAGAAAGAGATGCCAAGGCTAAGAACATCCTCTATTGTGTATTATTACATTCTAAGTTTTAAAAGATTTATGGTTGCAATTCTACAAAAGAAAATTTGGGACAAAGTGAAAGTCACACATGAGGATACTAACTAAGTCGAGGAGACCAAAATCAATATACTCATGCAAAAATATGAAGCTTTCCATATGTATGATAATGAAACCATATTCAAAATGTTTGAGAGGTTCCAAAAGATCACCAATAAATTGAAAGGTCTTGGAGAAAAATATGAAGAACCCAAAATGGTGAAGAAGATCTCGAGGTCTTTTTGCCAAGATAATAAGTTGAAAAGGTCATCGTAATCTAAGAGGCTAAAGACCTAGACTAAATTACAGTGGAAGAACTTATGGGTTCTCTCATGACCCATGAACCCATGAAGTTCTTATGAAGCAAAAAGCTCCTGAAGAGCCAAAGGGAAAAAGAAACATTGCCTTGAGAGCTAAACCAGATGATGAATCCCAGAGTAAAGCTTCAATGAGTGGAGATGAAAACAATGATGACATGGAAATGCTGAGTAGTAGAGTAGTAGATTCAAGGCCATGTTCAAGAAGAAGACTAAAAGCAATCCTAGAAATTTCAAAAACAAGGACAAGAGAAAGGAAGTCCCCACCTGCTACAGCTGTGGAAAGCCTGGCAACATGTGATTTGACTGCCAAGAGCAAGATAAGAGGCAAGGAGAGCAACAAAACAAAAAGTATAATTCATATCCTAAAAAGAACAAGAAAAAGAAAAATTTTAACAAGAAGAAGAAAGCACTTGCAGCATGAGAAGCTCTTCAGAATATGCTACATGAAAGTGCAAGTGACATTGAGGATGAACACAAAGTAAAATTCAATAGACTGTCACCAATAAAAGGAGATCAGGAAGACTACCACACTAGAATTAGCTTCATGGCCATCCATGAAGAAGAAGTAATTTTTTAATATGAATCTCCTAGTATTATAGAGGAATTAGAAAGTCTATACGCTGATTTCTAGGCTTTGAATGTCAAATATAAGGTGACTAAAAAGGAGCTATTTAAAATGACCAATGAATGCTCCAAATTGAAAGATGAAAATAATTTGCTCAAGAGTAAATTTTCTACCATCAATGAACTTGAGTAAGTCATGGCAGAGAACAACGCCCCGAGAAATACCTTGGCCTCCACCTTGTTAAGAGTGAAACCAAAAAATGGTGGTCAATAATATAAAAAGTAGAATTATAGTTCTGGAAGAAAATAGAGGACCAAACAAACCATGGTTTGGATTCCTAAAACAATTGCAGATGTAGTAAATGTTATTCAGTCTCCAAACATTAGAGTAGTGGCACCCAAAAAGTAATGGGTACCAAAATTTGTTGCCACTAACCACCCTAGACCCATTCACAAATAGGTACCAAAGTTTAAAACCTAACCTTGTAATTATAGGTGTGTCTAAGAGCTAAAAATAGCATCACGTGGTACATTGGCAATGGTTGCTCAAGGCACATGACAAGGGAGGAGCTATTCATTGAGCAGAAAGAAAGAATTAGTAGAACGGTAACCTTGGAGATAATGGGAAAGGTAGAGTGATTAGGGTTAGATTCTATGGTTATTTCTAATGTTCTATTAGTTGAGGGATTGAAGCATAATCTTCTGAATGTTAGCCAATTTTGTGATAGTGGATACAAGATTATGTTTAAGTCTCATATTTGTTCATCCCTAGATCATCATGACTCGGTTGTAGTTCTAGGCAAAAGGCATCCCAAATCTTTGCATACACCTATAAACAATCCTAAAAGGGAAACAAAAATTACAATGAATAACAAAATAAAAGAATTAATTTTAAAGCAAAACTAGAGTTATTTATTTTGATATTGACACAACTTTAATCCTCGACAATAGTGCCAAAACCTTCTTGTAGATTTTTCAATGCAAGTGCATGTATCGTCAATAAGTAATAAAGAGTGAATAAGACATTATTCCCACAAGTACTAAGTTTACTAAGTACAAAGTTACTCTAACTCTGAATTTTGTTTGAAGAATCAAAATGTAGTAAAAAGGTGGAAAAATAAAAGAAATCTAAACTAGTGGACTTTGGCATTGATGTAAAATATGGATAGATAAAAGAAATCAATGGTTGAGACATCTAAGGGGTTCACGAATTCACTGAATTAATCCTATTTAGTTTCACCTATTTTAAGTAATCAATGTTTATTCCTATGTTTATAATGAATCTCCCTTGTTTAATTATTATTATTTCTCAAGTCATAACAACCTATCTTAGTTAGCAAATTTTCTACATCTCTATAAAAATTTTAAACTAACTAAGATGCATTAAGTTCAAGAAACTCATAATATTACATAAGCCTCATGGATGTCTCTATCATCATGACAATGTTATGGTGATTAATTGTTGTCTAATTTGATTATTGATTCTCAGACTCAAATTGAATCACAAATCATGTTGAAAGGGTCGTCATTCTTTTATAAGCATTAAAATTAGATTAAACACTCAACATAGATGATGACAAGCAAAGAATTGCATTAAATAGGATGAAACTAAATAATCGTAATCTGGTTACATTGTACCCCTAGAACAAAGTGTTTAGCTCATAATGTAATCAAAGAATATTATACACATTGTCTTAAACATGATCAAGAAATGAAAATGATTGAAAAAGAATAAGAAAAGATCAAGGAGAAATCTTCTCTAAGTAGCACTCTGTGCTCTTACTCTCTTATCAGCTCCCCTTTCTTGCAAATCTCCTCTTTGCCTCAAAAAATCTTCTTCCTCTTACTAGCCATGTTCTCCCCCTTGCCAAAAGACCCTAAGGATGTCATTTTCCTACTTTTTATATTCCATCATTAGGGTTTAGCTCTCTTCCAGCAATTCAATAGCTATTGTAGAAAACTTGAAAAAGTGTTGCGAATTTGAGTGTCGTGGCATAGGATTGCTATGTGACAACTGTTGCTAAAGAATCAAGTTGAATGTTGCAACATTAAAATTAGACACCTCAACATCTAACTATTGTATGCCATAGGCATAATAGAAGTCCTTCAAGTGTCATGGCATCAAAATTGGATGTTGCGGCATATAGATGCTATTTGTTATCCTCCAAAAGAGAAATCCTTCAAGTGTCATGGCATCAAAATTGGACGCCGCAGCATCCAACTACTATCTACTCCAGCTAAATGTCATAGCATTTAGATTCAATGCCACAACATCTGATTTCTATCCATCACTGCTAGTCTGGCTTCAAGTTCATTGCATTTCAGCCTTCCTCCTTGTTAATTCTTCATGATTTTATCACATTCTCTGCATTCAAATCCCTATAAATCAACACAAACAAAAAGACCATAAATAAACTAGACATGGCTCAAGAACAAACTTAACATTAACTTAAAAAGACATGATAGAAGTAAATAGAATTCACTTATCAATCATCTTATCACCAAGTATGTGGTGACTTTGCCTTTATTTCTCAAATAAACCCAACCTTCATAGACCATGTGTTAGAAGATGAGAACTAAATTTTATCTATGCAAGAAGAATTAGATCAATTTAAAAGAAATGACGTGTGAACCTTAGTTCTAAGACCTTACCATCAAGTTGTTATAAGAACCAAATGGGTCTTTAGGAACAAACTTGATGAATCTAGTTTAGTAGTGAAGAATAAGGCAAGGTTAGTAGAAAAGGGGCATTGTCAAGAAGAAAGAATAGATTTTGAGGAATCATATGCCCCTGTTGCTAGGATTGAAGCCAAAAGAATGATGTTATTATTTGCATCTTTTATGAATTTTAAACTTTACCAGATGAATGCCAAATCTGCATTTTTAACTAGTTTTATTAATGAATAAGTTTATATGGAACAACCCCTTGGGTTCAAAGATCCTCATAATCCTAACTACAGGTTCCCATAGTATGGCTTAATCCAAGAGGGGAGGGGTGACTTGAGCATGTAAAAATTTATTGATAAACCCCTATTGAAACATTTTCCGCTTTTCGTGATTATGTATGGTGTATTGCAAGATAAATAATAAAAATATTAAAGTGAATGAAGGATAAAACAAGCAGGTAAATATACACATAAACAATAGTATTTTTATAGTGGTTCGAGAACCCCTTCCCTATATCCACTCTTCCAAGGGCACAAACTCATTATGCCTTATGTTCCACTATCTCCCGTTTAATGGAAATATAATAGTGCTCCAAGCACTCTTCTAGATTCTAGCTCTAGGGGGCATAAACAGTGTTCCCAACACTCTTCTAGATTCCAACTCTAGGGGGCATAAACATAGTGCTCCCAGCACTCTTCTAGTTTTGAAGATCACTAGGAAACTCACTAGTTTTGAAGATCACCAGCACACTTGTTGGTTTTCTAGAGCTCACCAATAACTTTCTGGTTTCAAGTTTACCAAAAACCTATACACTTTTACATAGTGTTTCACTTAAGCATAGGGGAAGATTTGAAATCTTTTACAGCTCCAATAACATATAATGATCTTCTCAAAATGTAAACTAATGGCCATAAGGATATGCAGTGTAAGGCCCTAGAAATTTCAAAAATGTAAATGTTCACTCTTGTAAAGTTTTAGAAATTTTTACAATGCGGCATACT
>JAYJMB010002073.1:10608-59820 GCA_036873735.1 Pouteria campechiana
TTTAAAAGGATGCACTCAACCATGATGATTGATATAAATTTCATTAAACCATTTCAATTAATTTATTATTATTATTATTATTATTAAAAGGTAGTTAATTTTCACAGTAAGCTACATCTTTTATTATTATTATTATGATTATGGTTATGATAGAGTAGCGTTAAATATCAGCAAGCAAACAAACAACGACCCACCTCCTTAGGTGGCGTACCCAACTTCCATGTAAACGGCTCACCGACAGACGCCGTTGCCTTGCGAGGACGTCCGTTTACTTTTCCCAGAGATAGCGCGGGAGCATGAAAACGACTGGACCCTCATTTTTTCTTCTCTCCTGCCATTATTAATTGCCTCCTTTGTAGCTTGAATATAGAAAAAGCAATCAAGCCGCATTGGCGCGAAGGAATTGACAATGTGCATTTCCACACGCGCGATAAGGCCAGATATGTGTGTGGTCCATTCAAGGCCGATCTAACCCAATCTATCGAAGCTGAATCGCACGCAAGGAATGTAACCGACCTTTGAGTTTCTTCCCATGTGTCCTGAAGCGTCTAGTCTCTGCAAATTGAGTATGTATTTGTATTTGGATCCGGGGTGTCTTGCTAACTCTAGATATGATTTTGTCTTGATGATAGCTTTTTATTAATCATGATTAGAATAATAAAAACTATATATTATAATATGAAAAATAAACACCGCTCATCAAAAACATGAATGATTACCAAAACATCTTCTTATCTAAACACACCCTCGATCATCTAATACACACATCAGCCTTCTTTAATTATGGGCTGTCTAAATTCTCGTAGTATTTATCAAATTGCCCCCACCCCCACATTAGCTTCATGTTCAGAGTATTCTCTATGTTATAATTTCTAATCTTTAAAATCAGATAAGAGGATATTTAGATAATATGAAATGGCCATGTAAATGTAATTCAAGCGAAAATGATAAATTAATATAAGCTATTGCTTTGTCTTTTTCATTATTGTGTCATGTCTATTTTGTTCTTATACATTTTATGGTGGACATCTCTCTTTATTCAAGTGTCTTTATTTACCTTTCTATTTTTGTTTCTCTTTACATTTTCTACCATCCAAACATACATGTCCCATAAATGTAATTCAAAAAGCTAGCATATAACAATGAAAATGGTAAGAATTAAAATTTCTCATTTTATCTTTTTCTTTTTTCAAGACTTAAGATTTTTATAGGTTGATATCTATCAATTTATATTTTTTTGAGTGAGTTAACTTTACTCAAAATATAAATAGTTTAAGCTTGAGCATCAAGTCCCCTAAAACTCCTTAAAAAAGAAATTAAATTCATGATAGCATGATGATCTTCGTCAAACAATTAGAAAGGCTTGCTAGTTTATAAAGAGCTATCCATTATTTTACTGCTCGTAAGTAGGCGCACGTTTAGCATCCCCATCAACAGGATACTTCAGAATCACAACGAATAAGACGTTGGTTTACTACAATTTGCAATGAGTCTATTTTCTATACCAAACTACATCCACCATTCACACACTCGCTCGCACCATGTATAACAATAGCCTCTTTCATACTTGACAAGACTGAGATGTGAGGCGATCGGTCCATTCAGTTTCAGCGTAGTAAATGTAGTCGCGCGAATCTCACGGCATGAACCACTGAGACTGTTATGATTAGCGGCTTGATTGAGCTTCTCTCGTCGTCGCTCGCAGTCGCATGAGATTGGGAAGATCGAGGAGCGGAGAGGAGGCAGCAGGTGGGTGTTGTGATGGAGACAACACCTGATTTCTGCTCCTGGGAAAGCGGGGCCCACATGGAGATGCGTTCGCAATCCTCACCCAGAAAAAGACAAAAGACAGCTGTACGCGCTGTCCCCACCTGATGCTGATGCTCAATGGGGGTTGGCCTACGTCATCGTCAGATCGCTGAGGGCTAATTAACCGGCTTCTGCTTCAAGCCTGCGCCATTTCTCCGCCCACCCTACTCACCCTTCAGTTTCTAACATTTTCAGGTAATTATCACAACATCCAACCTCTTAACCACATGCTCGCCAATTGCCAAGGGGAAAAGGGCTATGACTAGGACGACATTTTGTTCCTACGCCAAATAGCTGGCTACTGCTTCGGATCATGATCCACTAGCTTCTTACAACTAAATTTCGACCTCAGATCATCATGGTCTGGCGTTTGGAAGTGGGTAGACTTGATTGATCTGTGACTTAGCCGTTCTGGAGGTAAAGATGACATCTGCAGGTTAAGGGTTCACCTTTGTTGGAGAGTATAATGATTTACAATAAAGCTGTCATAATTATTGGATAATGACATGTGATTATGCTGAAAACTATTATCATATTGAAAACTATGTTGAAATGGTATGCAAGTCTCAATTTTTTTTTAATTGGAAAAGTATGTATGTTACAATTTACTATTTAATCATGTTCATATAATTTCTCCCCATTGCATCAATTCAAATGTCCCCTAAAATTTGGGGTGTGTTGGTTAATTTGGGCGTAACATGTGTGTTCTCATACCATACAACACTCTATTATACCCCTTTATTTAACTAAACCTATTTTTTATTGAAACCAAACATGAGTCTGTATTTACTTTATCTTAATTCTTTTCTTAAATCATTATTCCTTTTTTTAAATCTTCATTTATATATTTGAGCTTATTTATCACTTTTGTTTACTTTTTTAATCATTTATTCTTATCTATTCAATCATTCTTTTACTTTTTTAAATATAAACCCTACAACATTCTATTTATAATATCATTTGTCTTTTCTATTATATAGTCTCCATTAAACTATATATCAAAATAAATAGCCTTCACCCAACCAAGCACGCCATTAGTGGATTCATTAAATACTGAAGTGTCTGTGGTTGCAAATGGAGGACTAATGCACAAAAACATGTGCAAACCGACGGAACGCCAAGATATCCTAGCAAAGTTGTTTGGATAGGGTATTCGATCTGGCAATGGGTCTGAAAGAATGAGACTGACGAAACCTCAACTGGATTTCATTTCTTTTAGGTGAAAAAGGCAACTTAAAAAATAAAATATTGCAATTTTTAAAATTGCAGAATTGCCATCATGTTTTTTCATAAAATGAGCCACTAAAGTTTCCTAATAATTATAAACTAGCCACAAACATCAAAATTCTGTTATTGTAGCCAAGAATTTTGAACAAGAATGGTGAGACTACCTTGAACTCGTGAGACCATCAACTTCATTCATGAATAATTAAAACGATTAGATATCGCCAACTCATCTGAAGATGACATTTACCAATGCCATCTTTTAAACTATGCAAGAGGATGAATAGATTGAATTCATATCCAACATTTCAACTCAAATCAAAGAAAATCAGGTGAGGGAGTTGTTTCAGCTCAAAAGTAGCCATCTCTAGGTGGGAGTTGACTATATTATAAAATAAATAAATAAATAAATAAAAAGAAATTTACCCCATAAGACAACTCCTTTTTTTCCCAGCAAAAGCTGTAATAGCTTGTCATAAGATACCCATATTTAACTATTTTGCTGTCTTGAATATCTGTCCCACAGTGGAATTCCCGTGGGGGGTGTTCGAACGGCAATCAAGAATAAAGAAGTATAAAAGAAAAATATATTTGAAATGTCAGGGAAAAAGATAATGATATTAGTTAAAAGTGAATAAAAATAAAATAAATAGACTTTTTAGTAAAAATTAAAATTTAATAATTAGAAATACAGTTAATGATGAAAGAAACATGGTTGTTAGAAATATTTATAATTTCACATTAAGTAAGGGTGACTTTATCCCTCCTATCCAAATACGCCAGTAAAATAAAGTTTCTTAAATAGTGTAAAATTAGCCTCATTCCTCCAGATGCTCAGCAATTGCTTCTGATCCGCACAGAGAAATGTAATTTTCTTGTCTAGTCTGCGTTGTTTACAAGGCACGTGTTTTTCAAGATCCCGCAAGAAACATGAGAATGGTGCTTGTGGGAGTGGGGGTCTTTGTAAACAACGTAGAATATTGCGTATTCTCATGTTCCTTGCCCCCGCCAGAGACAACAGCTACTGGATCTCCTTCAGGCCACCATGCCCTACTACATTGTCGTGCATTGCAACCGCTAGCATAGCATGCCATTTCTTTATCATGAAAATGGTAGGTCCCCACTAATCTACTGGGTCTGAGAAATTAGATCATCAGAAGTTAGCTGGACCATACCATTCAACGAAATAGACGATCCTTGTTGTTTTCAGGCCTAATTCTCTAGATGAGTCACTGTCTAGGACTGGAAGCGGTAGGTTACAAGGCACTTTTATCTTTGCAGTAGGATGTTAACCATCTGACTGCTTTACTGATCCGGATCACTGGAACTTTTACTTTCAAAAATTTGTCATGTTCCATCTACAGTTCCTTCACATGCCTCTCCGAAAATAGTGTGGCTGTGTGGGGCACGTTTAATTTGGGCGTTCATGTTGCTTAGAAAAGAATCTGAAATGACAAGAGCAAATGACAACATGCTCTGCGATTACAAGAATATTTCGAGGTCCACAAATGGAGAGTCTAAGTTCGATTAAGGTGTGCCATTAATCGGAGCGTAAGAAAACCGAATTAATCTATTTTCAATTACATAGGTAACTCATGGTGAATGATATAATTTTAATGGATAAATGTGAGTTTATAAGGTGAATTTGGGTAATGAAAAATGATCAGCTAAATGTAATAAAAATGGAAACAATAATTAATGTAACATTAACTATTATTCCCACTAATTTTAATTTTTCATTATTACCTATATTTGCTATTATTACGCATATCAATCTTATCTAAATCCACTTTATGACTTAGATTAGTATTATTTTGTTGAGATTATTTATATTTTTTATTTTCATTTTCATTTCCATTTATATTTCCTACCATCGAAGCGCATTCAGCTTTTCCACCTTTATTGCACAACTGCGAGCCACTACACTAGTGGAGTATACTAACTCCCGGGGGAACAGACAAGAGCCGATCAGCGTCAGCTAAAACAAGCTGAAGCTCCGGAGAGCACAATAAGGGAGCTCGTTGCGGTCTTCTTTGGTTTTCCAATTGAGCAAGTGGGGCCAATAATCTGTCAATCAAAACCGTCCAAATTATCCTTTATACCAAAATTGCAACCCCAATTTCTTATTTTTTTATTTAATTAAATAAGGACCGTAAATTTCTTTTACTTATTCGCTAGGCTCAGCATACGACGGAGAATTAGCAATAGCAAGATGAGAATATTCCTTTGCTACGTGCAGCTACAGGTGTAGGGCGTAACTCCGGCGGTTAGGATCATGCAAAAATGGCTCTTAAATGCGGGTAGAAATGGTGACCGGAGTGTCGCATGATTCCTTGAGGTTGAAAAGCCGCTGCAGACGGTGTCTGTCCGTACAGGAAAAGGATAATCTGCAGAAATCGCTGCACGCTGCACTTTCTTCGCCGACGTCTTGCCTTGTAATAATTCCTCAGCTTCCCTGCTCATGCTACGCTTTCTCAGGAATTATGCTCCGTCCGTGGTCCACATCTTTATCATACATAGTTTTTCATATTCTAAATCCTGACCATTGGGCAGAATACTATCTTCCTTGATGAAGAGCTCTCCAAAGCGCTTATAGACCACTTCAAGCTGGATGTGGAACGTTGTTGTAATTATCCCTTCATTGCCCGTCAATAATCCTGAAATTGGACGGTTAAGAATGCTGTAGGGCACAAAGTCAAGCGACTGCATTTTTGCTTGTGCTGAGTACTAAGAACTGCAAGTGAGCCAGCCGACACGTGCCAGTGCAGAACATGTGGTAAAGATCTTGAACGTCGATAAGATGCTGTCGGTGTTGAATATTTCTCGCCCCCAACGTCGTGTCGATCCATTTATCAGGTGGGCCATGCACTTACGAAGATATAAACCTTTAGGAAAACCACTGCCAATGGTCTGTGTATTCAACGGGCGTAGGTCATCCAATTGAAGGGCCACATGCAGTCTGGGGAGGGGGAAGGGGACCGCTTCTCGAACATTCTTCTATTCAGGCCCAGTATCTCACATGGATTTGATGCGTGAACTTGTAATACATTAGCATGGCTGCATTTAAACCGATAAAAGGGATATTTCTCACATGCATGCTGAAATATCCATTGGTGTATGGATATCGTTTAACATTGAATGGCAGGAATCTCACACGTGTGCCGTTCAACGGTTCAACCCAACCCTTGCAAGGCCCACGCCCTTTTCCCAACCAATGCTCCTCCCACACCTAAAGGTCTCTCTCTCTCTCTCTCTCTCTCTCTCTCTCTCTCTCTCTCCATTGAGTTAAATCCATCCTCTTCCTCAGATACCACCAAAATTCAAAATTCCCCATAAAACATCCTCATCTTCTGTGCCAAAAAATTTCAAAACTCGCTCTCCCTATCTCACTCTTGTCTCTCTGCCCCCCAAAGAAGACCCACATCTCAGATCCCAAGAAGAGTCTCCCAAGAAGAGTCTCCACAGATAAGCAGAACAGTGCCTTCTTTAGACCCCCAAACCCTACCTACATGCAAACTGGAATATCTTTGTATTTGTGCAGTGTGTGGTCCTGAACCCTAGCTTTTCCCCTTTCACAATTCCTCCCCCTTTTCTCTCTCTCCTTTGCATCCCATTCCTACCATCATTTATACTCTCCCCATCTCGGTTCTTTGATAGGCTCTGCAGTGACTGGGAGAGGGGAGAGAGAGGCCCAAAAGAAAATCGAAGAAATGCAACAAGAGCATGGCCGTGGTATGGGCATGGGGTTGATGGCTGTTAGTGACGCTGTTGGTGGTCCCATGTTAAGGCCTATCGAGGAGATCGCATCGTCTGAGCATCACAGACAATTAAAGGCCGAGATCGCGAGCCACCCTCTCTGTGAGCAGCTACTAGCTGCCCACATCGGCTGTCTCCGTGTAGCCACGCCGATTGATCATCTGCCCCTCATTGATGCCCAGCTGGCGCAGTCACACCATCTCATCCGTTCTTATCAGTCCCAACATCATCAGATGATGCTCTCTCCTCATGAGAAGCAGGAGCTTGACAACTTCTTGGTAAGCTCCACAAGCTTCACATACCCACAATTTTCATTCTCTAGAGCAGGATTCTCTTCGTACTTACACCCCATTTACACAGCCTGTTCTGTAGTTTCACCTATTGGATGGCTGCTTGTAGACTTTCTGCCTCCAGAAGTAGGAGAAAGGGTGCATTCGTTAAAAGAAGATGGTTTTAAATACCCAGATATTTTATTCTCTGATGCATCATATCTACTTTTGCCCCACCCATTTTCTATTTTTGGGACTCAATTATTGCAAGTTTTCCATCTAATTATTAGCTTGTAAAATTGGTGTAAAAATATAATCATGGTGCGTTTAAAAGCCAGACTCCTTTCAGTAACAATAATGTTCATTATTATTATTATCATTATACTACCTTGATCCTGTTGTTGATACATACATCTCCATGCATACATCAAAAGTGACAAATGGTGTCATTTCGTCGGAAATAGGGGCTAAATAGAGTTTTCTATATTATCATTTTGTGTCAGACACAATATCTATTGGTGCTGTGTTCGTTTAAAGAACAGCTTCAGCAGCACGTCCGGGTGCATGCTGTTGAGGCAGTCATGGCCTGCCGCGAGATCGAGCAGTCCTTCCAAGCTCTCACAGGTACCTCTCTCTCTCTCTCTCTCTCTCTCTCAACTAACAATTTCATTTTTCTGGCTCATTTTGCTGTTGAATTGCTTGGCGTGAGAGATAATAAAAATAGAGAGTTGAATTTTGTTGTAAAGACTGCGGTTGGCTTTCATTTCTCTCTCTCACTGTCAACTACCATTTCACTTTTCTAGCTTATTTTTGTTGTTGGATTGCTTGGCGTGAGAGGCAATAAAAGTAGCGAGTTGGGTTTTGTTCTAAAGACTGCTTGGTTGGCTTTCATTTCATGTTTTTGATAATGGTTGATGGTCTTCTTGTAAATATGTTTTTTAAGGACAGGTGGTGGGTGGGGACGGGTCCACCATAGATAGTTTTATTGTTAGGAGAGGTTAGTTCGTTAGGTGGGTGGTGGATATAGATAGTGATAACACCAGTCATATGGTTCTGCTTCTTTCTAGAGTACTTTCTTTCTGTCCGCTTTGCCTTTTTGATTGAGGGGTTATTATCTAAATCTGTTATCCTATTTAATCCAATTTTAGTCCACTAGAAAGGAAATAGAAAAACAGCAGTGGATTGTTTTGGGGGGCTGCTTCCATCTTCGTGTAAACTGGAATATCTTTTCTACAATACAACGAGAGTTCAGCTCTTAATTCATAGTTGGCTTATCCAAATGATTTTTATGGTCTGTCAAAGTCGTCGGTGCGATGCCTATAGTCAGAACACCTAATATTTTTCAGGAAAGAGAAGAACTGACTTCCTTTTGAACGCTTTGAGATGTTTTCCATTTTTGGGGGCGAATGTGGAAGCCGACTCAACGAAGGATAAGGATCGACTCACTTTCAAGTTAAAATCTTTCTTTTTGGGTCGTTTGCTTTTCTTTTCTTTTCCTTTTCTAGTTGATTATTAAGTACGCCTAAAATCTGCCATCTTTCCAAGTACAACTAGATTTGTTAACAGCTACCACCCACCGTTTAAACTTTAGTAGAATATGTAACACTACATTGCTACAACTATAGAACAATGGCTCATCTATTGATAATAGTAACCAAAATTTGCAATTTTAGCTTATATTGGATGTTTTCTGTCTGAATAATTATTGCCTAATTATATCTTCGAGCATAAAATCATGATTAAACGTATATCAACTCTTTTGAATGCATTCTGTTATTGAGATAGAGGACTGTGGCATTATATACTTACGACACTTTAGGGGGACTATTTATTTATAGTGCACACAAGCATTGTCTACCACAACTTTTAAAGATAGTCAGTTTCCTTTTCCTTCCAAATAAGATAAACACTTTCTAACTAAGTTTATTTTTTCATCATCAAGTCTACCTTATCTATAAGTTCAAACTTTTTCCATCATCAATATTAATTTTTAGTAAAATTCATCTTTTTCATCATTAAATTTTATCTTTTCTATTTGTGTTATCAAAATTGGATCAATGGTTGAACCGGTCAAGTATCCGGTTTATGGTCGAACCAGTTCAATAGCTAATTTAACCTGTTGAATTAATATTTTTTTAAAAAATAATACAATATGATTTTAAAAAATTCAAAATATAAATATTAATCTGAATATATTGATCTTTTGTTATAATATTATACTACTTTAATACATCATTTTATTTTATTAATAATA
This sequence comes from Pouteria campechiana, assembly GCA_036873735.1. NCBI lineage: Eukaryota > Viridiplantae > Streptophyta > Magnoliopsida > Ericales > Sapotaceae > Pouteria > Pouteria campechiana. The sequence goes on from JAYJMB010002073.1 coordinate 19,921, forward strand.
TTAAAATTTAAAAAATCTACAACCACACTGAACTAGGCTAAACTTAACTGGTTAACTAGCCGATTTGTAGTCAAACTAGTTCAATCAGCCAGTCTGATCCAATTTTGATAACATTATTATCAAGTTTATCTCAACCAAAGTCATCATATTCTTTTGTCTTTATTTCATTCTTTTATTTTGCTTTTAATTTCATTATTTTCCTAACATTTTTTTTACTTACACTAACATGATATATTACCATAACTGATGTCAGGAAAATTTTGTATAATCCCATTGATTAGTTGTGAGATGCATCTCACATAAACCACAGCTCATTGTTGCAAGGACAAGGGTGATTTACACCTAGTTGGGAAAATCAACTAAACCATTTTTCAATTGGTTATCAACAATGCCACCATTCTGTTACCCATGCACAATATGTAATATTCAGCTCTTGATTTTCATGAATCCATTCATATTCCTTTTTCTGGTTGCTGAATGAGCTCGACTGCAAGAGAACTGGAGGTTTTGGGTAGCGTATGAGTAGTTATTGGAATGTCAATTGCAGGCTGCAATGATTTAAGCATGCGGTTATCGTTCCATGTGAAATTACCGAATTTGTGTTCATGTAAACTTTGGGTTAGGACTGCTATAATTGAAATCAGATTCGTAGTTCAAAGATCACTTGGGATGGCACGTACGTTGTTGTTCTTGTCAAAGAAGTATTCATAAAATAGATAAGTGGTCAACCTACCTAATATATAGAGGCAAGCCTGGCATTTTTGCCTACCTAATAGAGGCAAGCACATTACATATACAACCACATAATCTGACCTTCTGCGTTGTCAATAGGATAATCATTATACTAAAGACAATTGAAATTGAAGGGCTTATTGGCAAATATTTCAGAATGATTGTCCAACCTATTTTTATTCTCAACTCAAGAATTTGTTATTAGGGAATTAGGAAAAGAAAAAAAAGAAAAAAAAGTGAAATGTGAAAAAAAAAATGAAGGGAAGGGAAAGGAAAAAACCTAATGGCAGAGAGAGCAATGATTGAATAAAGTGAACAAATATAACATAATTAGACTTTTTGAATGAACAATATATAATAATAATTGAAAACATATGTAATATGATAAAATAAAGTTTTTAAGGCAAGGAATATGACACCAATTAAAATAAGATGGAAAAATAAGGAGAAACCGAGCGTTACTGTCTATTTATGTGCCATTCGTTGGATTATTAGGATCTTTGCATTCTCACACCATCACTCACTCCGAATGTTTGGGTATATGGACTGTCACAATTGATGGTTGGCTGTCCACGCCAAGCTTTGGACATAGAGTAACTAGCGTTGCCTTTGGTCCTCATAGAGCACTAAAATTGAGATATTGATCTTCTCGGACGACTGGGTGCTGCATATGATTTATCTGGACTATCCATTAAATCCTGCACATATTTCATTACTCGAGAAGAAGATCGACACGGATATGATGTTTTCTACATTACATTCGATAGCCCACTGATGTTTTATCCTGCTATGAATCATGCACCCACTTTCGTGCTTAATGACTTCTTCTTGGAATGTAGACCTAATGTATCTTTTGCATTTTCCCCCTGTATTGTTTCATTACCCCTAGATGATTCACACGCATCTCTATGATCCCAAGCTGAGTTTGTGACTGAATCTCTTAAGTCAACTCCGCCCAACAAACTTAGCTAAAGTTGAAAACTGCGGCTCCGCCGGTGAAGTTGCAGTTATCTGTGTTATGCGAAGGTTCATGTCTTGTGTGTCTCTTCACCTTCCAAAAACAAAATATTTCTTGTTGCTTAATTCATCTAGGGTGTGTTTGAATAGAGAGAAAGGAAAATCTTCTATATAATAGATAAATTATATAGTATTTTAGAGTGGAATTAAGATAGATAATGGTAAAAAAATGAAATTCTTAGATAAATATGTCACATCACGAGCAGAAATTTTTCATTTTTCTGGAAAATAAAATTTCCTATATGTAGAAATGCCCCATTGAGAGAACCATTTGGTGCATACTTCGAGATGCTGATCTTATAAACCATCTTGCACCTTCTTAATTTAGGAATAATAGTTTTGTTTGGGAAGTGGGGATAACTTAATTGGGTTTCTGTTAGACATATCATCTGACAGATTAGCAACCTTACTCGGTAGGACATGACCACCTGCTCCAATGTGCCACAATTTGTGGTACCGCCCCATATTCTCCCTTAGTGGGCCACTTTCGAAAGGTACCAATACCAGTAAAATTTCAGGCCCCTCCACGAGAATCACTGGGGACAAAATTCAGGCCACCGGCACTAATAGAGTTGTGGGTAATTCAAAGAACATCAAGTATTTCAAATCTGATGAGCCGATCTACTAGATTATTAAAATTGCACTTCATTGCGGGGGGATATCTCATTCACTGAAGGCACTTTCTAAGCGCGATGATGGGAAAGTGCTACTTGCTAGCTTGTCGGTCGGTACCATGTTTAGCGGCGTATATGATGGAGACACCATATTAGATAATTCTATTATACTGGAGACTTTGGAATCCTTTTTTTTTTTTTCAGGCATATGCTGAAATGAATATTTCCACACAGTGTCAGCATGTTGTCTTTTCCGCCTCTTACATTGAATGATTAGAAATTTTGGACAACTCAATTTCTTGTGTGATGGCTTTATGATTGTATCTACTTTAACTAGTGGGTGAACTAGTTGGGGTTATTCTGGTGATTAAGACGCTGGACTGGGATAGATTTGGTGCGACAAACTGTAGTCAGGAACACAAAGTTCCTTCAAAGCAACAGATATGCCAAAGATGGGTTGCTTCCAAGCGGCATCTAGTTAATCACATACGCATAAACTAGTGCACCGGAAAATCTCCAAATTGTATTAAACTTATAATGAAAGAAACCAAATTAGTTGCGGCAATTGCATCTGGCAGAAAATATATCACTGCCATCCATTAACTTCCCATTCTTGTCCATTCCATACGTAGGTGTTCAACTGTGCTATAGACAATAACTTGTGTGCTTCTGCTGCTGCCAGCATTTTATCCTTCTGTGCACCAAGGTATAAATGTTTTTACTTCCAGACAGCCTGGTTCCCCAGCTTCGAAGGGAAAAGCGCACGTTGAAGTATACAGGGTTTCATATCACTATTTGAAAATTACACAACATTATATAAAAATTTCTCATAAATTTTGAAATATTATAAAATTTATATAATCCTTAATTCATATAAAATGAACACTGTGGAAAACACACGAGTTAAAGGCCTAACCGGAGTAAGGGAAGTAGTAAAAGTATTTGTGTAGGAGTATTAATGTATGTCTGTATGTATATTGGAAGCTGGATATTACCCCAATGTTGCATGCGGATGGAAGTTAAGGTTTGGCCTACAACTGCATGGTATTTTAGTTTTTCGATAGAAGTTATAGTGGCTTGGACACCTTAGCTGTTGGTTAGGCAGTTTTTGGATGACTTGGCTCACCCATAATATTTTTGGACGTCAATGGCCTATTGAGGCCCAAAAGGTGACAGCACTTACCACCAACAGTTTTTTGTATTAGTAGAGATTAGAGAATCTATAAAGCATGCTTGAAGCACAGAACTGAACTTTCTGATTCCACTTATTGCTTCTGGTTAAAAACAGACCACCTAGCAATTAATGTGAAGCTGTATTATGTACATGCTGTTTCAGGAGTTAGCCTCGGTGAAGGGACAGGTGCCACAATGTCCGATGATGAAGATGAATTGCAGATGGACAGTGCATTGGATACTGGGGCAGATGGACACGATATGATGGGATTTGGGCCTCTAATTCCCACAGATTCGGAGAGATCATTGATGGAAAGAGTTAGGCATGAACTGAAGATTGAACTGAAACAGGTGACGTTCTTAAACGTTTGTCATGTTTTCCAATTGTAGTGAATGCACCATAATGCCAGAAGATCGAACTAGTGACATGCTTCATTGGAGAAGTAGATGATGACTTTAAATGGGTAATGAATGGTCCACATTCATTGCAAGTTGAGCCTACGTAGATGATTGATGAGTCAGATCTTCAGGCCCGATGATGAATGGAATGGATCTTGCATGTTGGGTGCTGCATATTCATGCCGAGTATCTACATTAGAAGTTGATGAGAACATGGTCTGCTTGAATGCTGCAGGGCTTTAAGTCGAGAATTGGAGATGTGAGGGAGGAGATATTGAGAAAGAGAAGGGCAGGAAAGTTGCCTGGGGACACAACATTGGTGCTAAAGAATTGGTGGCAACAGCACTCGAAATGGCCGTATCCAACGGTAAGAAACTGCATCCAAGTATCTCTTATTTTATTTTATTTTAACATCATCTGCATTGTAACTAGAGTAAGATTTGTTTGTTATATCCTAGTCAAAGAAAGATACAACTTGCCTTTATATGATGTGTTGTGCAGGAGGAAGACAAGGCAAAGCTAGTTGAGGATACAGGATTGCAGCTAAAACAAATCAACAATTGGTTCATCAATCAAAGAAAACGCAACTGGCACAGCAATCCTCAATCTATGAACGCTTTAAAGTCCAAGCGCAAAAGGTAGATCAGTCCTTCATCTGTCTCCGCAGATGGAATGAGACATGGGAGGTCTACATTTCGCTGCAAGTAGATGTTGTATAAGTAGAAAAACAATAGATCTGAGAACTCACATGGCCCGTCCCAAGTAGCAAGCTTACAAACCAGGGATATAGACAGTGTAGGGATGAGTGCCATTCACAGGCGTGCATCTGCAGTAAGCTAACCCCAATAGCTCCACATGATGTCATGCCAGCTGCATTTACTAGTGCCCCATCTCCAAGTGCCCTCATCAGGTGAGGAACGCATTCAAAATCTCCAAGGACGTAAGCTTGTTTTTTAGCTGTTGATTTTGGCATGAAGTTGATATTGGTATTTCTGGGTATGTGTGGGTGTGGGGACTATTAGTGTGTGTCTGTAATGTATACCCTTTCATATGTATCCAGGTCTCTGTATAGGTTTTTCAGATCAGTGAATATAGCTCACAGATCCAGATGTTTCTTCTCGATGTTTCGTGAGCATGTCAAAATTTAAAAGGTTCATGTTAACAAATATGAGATTTGAAACTTAAATAGTCTATATTTTGCCGCTGATCACTTTGCAATTTGCTATAAAACAGCTGATTAGAATTGTGAAGTTTTCTGTCAAAAAACTCAAGTGAAGTCGTTGGTTTGTCACCTCCAATATTTTAATTTGGCAAGCTTCAGTAGCTGCAATGAACTCGGTGTTTTAAATCGGTTCTGATGGGTTGGGACAGCGTTTTATAAGCTAAAGATTAGGCAATTCCCCTGTGCACTTTGGGATTCTGAAACTAGCGTATGGAAAATATGGCTAGCTCTAAGCTAGCCAAAACGGACTTCCACCTCGACAAGCCTAAAATCGGAAAATAACTGAACTGTAACATTATCGTTCACATTCCCAAAGTCTCAGCGTATAATTGCTATTACATCAGTCTAAAGTTGTCACTAAAACAAATATGGTAACAATTCTAAAAAGAAAAAAGATCCGCATTCTATTTTAGTTAAAATAGAACTATGGGCATTATTGTTATTTCAAGTTGAAAGTAAGAATTTAGTCATGTGAGAGTATGTATCTAATTAATAGTATATGTAATATTTGGAGTGCTATTATTTACGATTACTTTTGTCTAAACTATAGATCACTAAATTTTACATATGTTTGACAAAAATGATAATGATTAAATTTTTTATTTATCACAAATAAAAATTTTAGTTGTTATCATAAGATAATGCATTTGAAAAGTAATTTTTTATTATTTTAATGACAAAAAAATTAGATTTAACCTCCCTTAAACATCTAGTAATTGTTAATTTTAAAAATATAAATTCCATGTATTTTTTTTTTAAATTAATTATTATTAAATACATATTTAATCAAGTTTAATAATGTTTAATGGGGTTTACTAGGGTCTAATGACATCTAATAACATCTAACAGGCTTTTTGAGCTCATCTAATGGCATCTAACAAGCTTAACAGAGTCATCTAACGTTGTCTAACATCATCAAACGGACTTTAATATCGTTTAATTCCATTTAATAGCATTTAATGGGCTCTGGGCCCCCATTCAAATTGGGCTCGAATATATATAAAATGTATTTAAGGCAATTCTAATAACCAAAATCTAATTTTAATAAAATATTTTATCATAATATTCATTTAAAAATAATTATACATAATATTTACACCAATTAATATAAAAATTCTTTTTAATAATGTCTAATGGTGTTTAATGGGCTTTAATGCCATCTAATGAGAGTTAATGAGGTTTAATCATGTTTAATGCCGTCTAACGGTATTTAATGGTGTCTAACAGGCTTTTGTTGGACTTTAACAGACTTTTTAATACGCTCATCTAACGGGCTTTAATGGTATCTAATAGTATTTAATGATGTTTAATGGGCTTTGGGCCCATTCAAACTGGGCCCGAATAAAGATTAAATTTATTTAAGCCAATTATAATGACTAAAATCTATATTTAATAAAATATTTTTATAAAATATTCATTTCTAAATAAATTATAATACTTATAAATTATAGTTAATAGAAATGACATTTATCACTTTTTTAATAATATCTAATGACGTTTAATGGGCTTTAATGCCGTTTAACATGAGTTAATATGATCTAATGGAATCTAATACAAATTAATGAGGTTTAATGGCTTTTAATGGCGTTTAATAGTGTTTAATAGCGTTTAATGATGTTTAATGCCGTATAATGACATCTTAAAGGATTTAACATCGTCTAACTCAGGATAATTTTCATGCCCATTTGAGATTTTTGGCCCATCATTATTCCAGAAAAACCAGTTAACTATGTCTAATGGCGTCTAACGGCGTCTAATGGCATCTAACTCCATGTAATTTTTTAGGCCCGTTTAAAAGTTGCAGCCCACCAATATTCTAGGATTTTAAAATCATGGTATTGAATTATTTTGTCTTTATTTTGTAGTGAATTAGCCTTTTAAAATTGACTAGAAAGATTTAAAAGAGTTTGTAATGTTATCCATGATATCTATAAAAGAAAAGAAATAATTAATGTAGGCCTTAAGTGAAATATTATAAATTATTATATATATTAATAATTTGAGTGTGTTTTCATTCTAGATGATGAGAATACAAAATATCATATTTTATTCCCTAATACTTAATCTTTTACACTTATTTGACTCCCATATGCACTTATTATTCTTATATTTTATTTAGGAGACAATTGGAGTGGTTAAGTGCAAAAAGAAGTCAATTGAAAGATTTTGGATAATTTCAGCATCACTTAGTATTTTGGGCATAACTCTTTCATCTGACCTTCGATTGAGATAATTGAAGATGTTCCAGAAACACAAGAAAAAGTTCTACAACTTTTATATTTAAAGTTTTCAAAGATAAGGACTACATCAAGGGCAAAATAGGAAGAATGCCAAAGTTATGATGAAGTACAGAGAATAAGCAACATGAGCAGAGCACCGGAGGCAGCAGACCGGCGTCGTTGGCGCCCATCTGGCGTAGTCAGCACCAACCCACTTCACACCACCACCACACTGGGTAGTAAGGTGGCACCAGCGGCGCCCGACTCCGTTCTCACTTTTCAAAATTTGCGGATTTTGCATATTTTGGGTATTTTTGACTTTTTATAAATAGTAGTTTCCTAAGGCTTTTTGAGGGTTCTTTTGCGAGGGTTTGGAGGAGACTTCTTGGCAGATTTCGATAGAGAATTTTTTTTCTCTTTTATTTTATTTTTTTTGTGATTTCATGGTCCTGCGTGTCTAAATTTTTATTTTTGGTTTAAGGAGACGGAAGCCTCAGAATCAATATACTGTGAGACCTAATTTGATTTAACTATTTAATTTATACTTTGAGTATTGAATGTTCTTCTTTGTTCATTATTATGATTATTATCTTTAATTTTTAGGAGGCCTACTAGTTTTTTATTCATTGCATAAGTATGAAACCAACCGGGGGTGACTGAAGAGCAAATCAAGCTGAGAGCCTTTCCATTATCTTTGAAGGATTTGGCTAAGGATTGGCCTTACTATCTACCATCTGGGAGCATCATAATATGAAATGAGATGAAGAGGTTATTTTTGGAGAAATATTTCCCAGCTTCAAGGGCAACCAACATTAGGAAGGAAATTTGTGGTGTGAGACAGCATAGTGGAGAATCCCTATATGATACCTGAGAGCATTTCAAGAAATTATATGCATGTTGCCCCCATCATCAGATCAGTGAGCAACTACTCATCTAGTATTTTTATAAGGGACTTCTACCCACAAAAAGGAGCACGATTGATGCTACTAGTGGAGGAGCTTTAGTGGATAAAACTCCTGAAGCTGTAAGGAACTTGATTCCAAATATGACAACCAACTCACAACAATTTAGCAATAGGCTTGATTCTCTATCTAAGCTTGTTAATGAGGTAAGCGTTTTCTCCCTTGAACAATAAATTGTAGGTCTAACTTCTCTTGTTCGTCAATTGACTTTAGGGACTATGCAGACAGCGAAAGCTTGTGAAATTTGCTCCATGGCAGAACATCCAACTGATATGTACCCAACTCTTCAAGAGGAACCTATTGAGTAGGTGAACGCAATAGGTGATTTTTCTAGACAACCACAAAGGAAGTATGATCCCTATTCAAACACATACAACCCAGGTTGGAGGGATCATCCCAATTTCAGCTATGGGAACCCATAAGTAAATCAACCTCTTACTCAAAATCGCTCAAATTTTCAGTAGTATCAGCAATCATACCCGCCTAGGCAACAGGGACAAACTTCTAACTCTGGTATGTCTTTAGAAGATATTGTTAAGTCTCTTGCCATTAACACTTTGCAATTTCAATAGGAGATAAAAGCTAGCATTTAGAATTTGGAGAATCAGACAAAGGTTAGCATTCAGAATTTGGAGAATCAGGTAAGTCAGATAGCTACCACAATCAATCGGCTGGAGACACAAAATTCAGGAAAATTACCTTCTCAAATAGTGGTAAACCCAAGAGAGAATGTTAGTGTAATTGTTTTGAAGAGTGGTAAATAGATTGACATTCCAGCAAAAGCAACCCCTACACCAATAGAGCAAGAAAAAGGAAAAGGTGTTGTTGCAGACAAGGACCTTCCTAAGGACAGTGAAATAACTCAACATAAGTTTCTACCTCTTTCTGAATATAAACTAGTATCTCCTTTTCCTTAGGCTTTAGCAGAATCTCACAACATTAAGAACTATAAAGATTTCTATGAGACTTTTCGTAAACGTGAGGTAAATATTCCATTTTTTGATACCATTAAACAACTACCTCATTATGCTAAATTCCTGAAAGAATTGTGTATAATAAAGAAAAAATAGAAGCTTCAGAGATATGAGAAGGTGACAGTAAGGAAAAATATTTTTACAATCATTCAAAGAAAACTCTCTGCAAAGTGCAAAGATCCAGGTATGTTTACTATCCCTTACATGATAGATCCAATGCCTATCCAAAATGTGTAGTTGAGGATGTTCTAGTGCAAGTCAATGAATTGGTTTTTCCTGCTGATTTTTATGTGCTAGATATGGAGAATAGTAATCAAACTGCTCCTATTCTATTAGGAAGACCCTTCTTAAAGACATCCAAAACTAAAATAGATGTTTACAATGACACACTTACCATGGGATTTGATAGCAAAATTGTTAAGTTTAATATTTATGATGCCATAAAATATCCTGATGATGATGATCCTGTTTACTCCATTGATGTGATTGATTCTTGCGTACAGGAAGTTCCTGAACTTGATGGAAAAGATGAATTGGAAGTTGCCATTAATAAACATCTTGAGAAAGAGAATAAGATGTTACCTTTGAGTACTGATTTGTAGGAAACTGTTGCAAAATTGGATGACTTTCTGAAGTTACCAAAATCAAATAATGATCTTTACATAGAGTTACCAGTTTCTAGCAAGAGCATTTTACCATCTATTTTGCAGGCGTCCATTCCAGATTTAAAGCCTTTTCCCAATCATCTCAAGTACATGTTCCTTGAAGATGGAGAAACCTTATCTGTGATCATCTCTAGTAAACTCAATGCATTACAAAAAGAAAGGCTTGTACAGGTTCTGAAGAAACATAAGAGAGCTATCGGTTGGATAACGAAAGATATTAGAGGAATTGATATATCTACAAGCATGTTTCATTATTTTCAGTTTGCAATTGCTCTAGATTGAAGAAAGATGTAGTGACACAAGCCAATGACTATAAACAAAAGCGCTACTTGGTAGGCAACCCAATGAAAATTTGTATTTTTTTTATTTTTGCATTTATATTATAGTCATTTTTGCATCTTTTTTTGCATTTGACCTTATATTGGGGATAATGTAAGTTTTAAGTGTGAGGGAGGGGATTTAGGTTGTATTTTTTGTGTTTTTGTTTTTATCTTTGCTTTTATTTTTGAAAAAAATATTTTTAAGCGAGAGTCAGTTATACCCTTTATTTTGGTGGTTTTTGATGATTTGAGGTTGAAGATGTCATGAACAAGATTCAACTAAGTTTGAAAAATTCATAACATGATTGAATAAGTAATGTTCCAATTTGTAATTGTTTGGTTTAGTTATTTTCCTTGATAATAGTGATGACTAAATTTCGTAGACAAAAGTTGGTGAGATTTTGAGCCTTTAGACTAATACATCCACATCAGTCTTATTTTTTTCTTCAAGAAAGATATTCTTTCATGGATTTATTTCTCTAGAACTTGCCATAATTCTCTTTGAGATCACATTGATACATGCAAGCATGAACATGATTAAGGCCCTTCTTTGTTTTGAACTACATGAGCTAAATAACTTACCTTGTGATTAATTTTTTCTCTTATTGAGCCCCTTTAAGCTTTATAGACTTTTATTATGAACCTATGTTACAAACTTAAAATCCAAAAAAATAATATCTTGCCTAAGCTATAAAGCTAGTAGAGCATGGGTTATCATTGTGTTATATATGGGTGTACAAGAAATAAAGTATGGGGGTATCAAAATTTATGGAATGACTATGATTGGCGAAATAGAACATGTTATTATTCTTAAAAAATGTGTCAAAGTGAAAGAAAAAGAGAAAAGAATATAATATATATATATATCAAAATTCCAAGGGAAGGGGTATGTTTATATATCATGTACTCAAAGGTGAAAGATGCTGAAGAAAATAAGTGATTTTGCATGTCTTATACATTTGAGCTTGAGTTGATTTATTTATACTTTATTAGTTTAAATGGCTTTTAAACTACATTCTCAAATATTTCTCACCTTTACCCTAAACCCTATTACAACTCATGAAAAGTCCTTATAATTCATGATATGCATGTATTTTAGTGATGAAGAATGAGAAGATATGCAAGCTTATGGTAGATTTTTTCCATTGGAATGAATTTGAGTGGAACATATATCCTTCAAACATATGAGAGTAGAGTATTTATTTATGTGAGAGTTCTACTTATTTAGTTTAATCCATCCTCAAGAGAGAATGCTTACTGAATGATTGTAGGTTGTATAAGAATGATTTGTTCATGATATATTATGAGTTTTGAAGTTATTCTTTGTTTATGATAATTGCAAGCTAAATAATCTTTTGGGAGAGAGTGAATTTGAGTTTTGCGCAAAGATGAGCAAGAGTTAAATGTGAAAAAATTTGATGAGAATACAAAATATCATATTTTATTTCATTAATACTTAATATTTTATACCCATATGCACCCATTATTCTTATATTTTGATTTAGGAGACAATTGAGGTGGTTAAGTGCAAAAAGAAGTCAATTAAAGGATTTTGGACAATTTTAGCATCACTTCGTATTTTTGGCATAACTCTTTCTTCTGAACTCCGATTGAGATGATTAAAGATGTTTTGGAAACATAACAAAAATTTCTACAACGTTTGTGTTTGAAGTTTTTAGAGATAAGGACTAAATTAAGGAAAAAAATAGGAAGAATGCCAAAGTTAGGATGAAGTGTAGAGAAGAAGCAACAAGGAGTAGAGCATTGGAGGCAGCAGACCGGCGCTGCCGACACCAAACCACTTAACACCACCAACATAGTGGGTAGCAAGGTGACACCCTACTTCATTCCCACTTTTCAGATTCTGCAAATTTTGCATATTTTGCATATTTTAACTCTTTATAAATAGTAGTTTCCTAGGGCTTTTTGAGGGTTCTTTTGCGACGATTTGGAAGGGACTTCTTAAAGGCTTTTGACAAAGAATTTTCTTCTTTTTTCTTTTATATTATTTTCTTTATGATTTTATAGCCTTGCATGGCTAAATTTTTATTCTTGGTTTAATGAGATAAAAGCTTCAGAATTAATATACTATGAAACCTAATTTAATTTAATTATTCAATTTATACTTTGAGTATTGAATGTTCTTCTTTGTTCATGATTATAATTGTTATGTTTATTTCTAGGAGGTCTACTAGTTTATTATTCATTACAATATATTGCTAGATTAGATATCAAATCCGTAATTGTTTGATCTCTCTAATCCGCGAAGCAACTAGGATTTAATAATTTGCTTTTATCGCAGTTATTAAATTTTAGGAAGAATATTTGACTAAATTAAATACAATCGCTGATGCTTGTATTGTTTAGCTTCACTAATCTCTACAAATCTTAAGGATGTTATTAGATTAAACCTTTAGCGCTAGTCTATGGTTATTTAATGGTTAGGGTTAATTAGAATGTTAATTTCTAATTAACTATGTTGAAGGAGAGATAGGAAAAATAATTTCAATAGTGAATATTTAAAGTATGAATTGATTTATAATTGTATCAATGATCAGTTATGAGATTTTGATGGTGGATGTTGACTTGAACCAAGGTTTTCTTCTTTGACAGATTTCTTTTATAACATTTTCTTCATTACATTCAAAACCCCCTTTTCTTATTCACATTACATAAAACTAAGCTAGAAACTCCTCATGGGATTGACTTTTATTCATACTACTACAGGTAATTTAATTAGAATAAAGTTTTAAATTTGGTTGCCTATGACAGCACACCACTAGACATTGAAAAATATAAGCCATAAGCACCTCTTCTTTCTTAGAAAATTTGTGTTTTTAAAAATCTTCCAAATTCATTTTTGAAAACTCTTAACCCCTTAAGCTATTTATTTAGACTCCATCGAATTGGTTGTTTAATTTTAATTATCTGCCATTTTTTATCATTAAATCTTCATCATTTATTAAAAAATAAGTGGGAAATATCCTTCAAACTTTAGCTTAGGAGTGGCAAATGCAGAATCTATCTATGACTAGAAGATCTACATGAAAGGGCATCACATGCTGAAAAGGGCACTGAAAGGGCATCACACGCTGGCAAATTTCTGCTTCTGCATGTATTGTTCCGGTTTTGATAAATAGTAGCTATAAAATTGTTATAAGCCAGGGAAGGAATGCCAAGTCAATGAGTTTGAGTTTGGATTTGTTTGGTCAAACTCATGACAACAAGCAAAAAAGCCACGAAGGCAAGTCCAGATTTTTATTTTTTAAATTTTGTGACTAGTACAAAATCAATCTTTTTAGCTAGATGATGGATGGAATGGGGAAGAAGGTATTAGCTATAAAGTAAATCAATTAAAAAAAATATCTAAAGGCCTAGTAGTTGAGAATTTATTTCTCAACTACATACAAAAAAAGCAGTTAAGAGTTTTGTATTATGAAAAGAGAAAAATTTTGTCATCGTCCAAACAGGCCCAAATAGAAATTGGGGTTTAATTCTACATATTCTCTGTCACTATTCTCGGTAATTGGGGTCAGTTTTATGATTTATAGTAGTAATCTTTTTAGTAAATAGTCTAGTACCAGCAATGAATACTAAAATGGGAAACTTTGTACTGCTAAATAAATAATAATGCTTGAGAGTGATAGAATTAATTACCAAAAGCCTTTCACCAAGTGTCATTCATGATCATCAACAGAAATCAATAAAAATTTCTGTAAAGAAATGTTAGGAATATACCACCACATTCTATTTTCTTATCGGAGTCAAGAACTCATATTCAACAATGTGTTGAATACTGAAAAGGAAAAATCACCCCCCCTCCAAAAAAAATCTCAAGAAAACTACAATATCATTATTAGTAAAACCAATTCGACTCTGACAGGGAAGGAGAGCTTATCACCATTTCCACCATTGATAACAAATGTGGATTCCCCAGATGGCATAACAGTGTAGGCGGTGTTAGTTACCAAGCTCAATGTCGTGCATGCATTGATTGAAAAGTTGGCAGTCCCAAAAGAACCAGCTTTGATAAACACCCTCTCAAACCCAACCAACTGCTTTCTTGGAGATCCTCCAATGTCAATGCTATTGGGAGCAATTGAATATGTTGTGACAACATTCAAACCATTGATGTTTCCGACATTCCTTACTTCAACCTCAAAATCAATAGTCTTAATGCAGGGTGTCTTTAATGAGAGCTGGAGGGTAGGGGGGAACTTATCCTTGGGAATGTTGCACCGATCTTGGATGTGAGTGCATAGTTGAACTATGTATAGCTTAGACCGTATCCAAATAGATAGACAACTAGTTCATTGTAGAACTTGTAAGTTCTTCCAGGATATTGCAGCACATTATCAGGCCTCAACATAATTGAGGACATTGGAATAACTTGCGTATAGTTATTGTAATACCATGTGATAGGCAATCTCCCACATAAAATAGACACAGAAACACAAACATATCTTTAACTGAAACATTTTAGTATTAGAACATTGGCAGATTGATTAAGTTAGAAATACCACCTACACACCAGGATTTTATTTCCCAAAGATGATATCAACCAGAGCATTGCCTATTTCCTCGCGAGGGTATCTGACCCAAAGAATGACAGCAATCTTGGTGTTATCCTTGGTGAAGGAAATGTCAATTGGACAACTTGAGAAGACAACAAAGATGATTGGGTGCTCAGCAGCGTATGTAATTTCGTTGATGAGTTGAGTCTGATAGCCAGGGACAAGGAGATTGCTGCAGTCTCGTTCCATAGCCTCAATAGATAAATCTAATCCCACATGGATTATGGTAGCATCGGACATTTGGGACGTTTGGATAGCATTTGTAATACAGTCTGCATCAGGGCATCGAACTCCTTTGCAACCCCTCTTGAAATTCACCTTTGTATAGTTGGTGTAAGCATCTTTTAGCTGGGAGTATCTGCATGGAATGCTTGCAAAACCATACACAGAGAAGATTAGTTGTGTATACCATATTTGTAGTCACATGTTATGGAAACATTCTCAACAAAATAGATGGACAATCTCAGGCAATATAATGCTCTTACTCTTACCAGTAAGGACGGATTTGGGAAGAAACCAAGGTGCCACGCTTTGTTTGAATGGAGTGAACAGGTTTCCACCAGCTGTCATTCACCGCCATATGGCTTTCCTTTGTCTTACCAGTGTCGTCTTGATGCGAGAGATTTTTGACAGCAATGGGTTCAGAGCCCTAAGGGTGTCAGTGTCTGCCAGATGGAGAAAATACTATGCAAGAGTTTTTTCTGTCTTTATGTTATCGCCACTTAGGATGCGATAAAATTGGCCTGTTGGAGAGTTAAAAAGATGTTGGGATTTGGGGAGAAGATGGAGAAGATGATGGGAAAAGAAGAAACAGAATTATTGGAGAAGCAATATTCTTCCAATTTCTACCTATCTCTCAAATTTCAATTCATAAACTAGACAAAACTATAAACTACTATTGTTTCTTCTGTGATTGAAACATTGATGAATAGTCATAATCATTAATCATACCACCCCAATTCATAGATTGGGCTAAAATCTTTAGATGTGTGTCATATCTAAAGAACAACAATGTATGCAGTCCATTGCAGATAATATATGTCAGTGATTCTAGGTCCAATTACTCTTATCTGTTGTATTTTAGTAGCATGCCTAAAAAATAATTTTCTCTTTTTGGTTGTGTTTTAACATAATGAAGAATATTATGTATTCATAGCAAAAAAAAAAAAAAAAAGAAAAGAAATGCACACTTGATCCATGCTCAAAGGGGAATTGATTAACCAAACAATTTTGCATATTTCAACACTTTTTGCTGGCTTGAGACAAAATAGAATTGGCCCCATTTTTACCATAGTAAAATTTGTAGTAGCATACATAGAATTAGTTATGGAATGGAAAGATATATAATTGCAATTACAGAAGCTCAAAGCATGGAATTAAGCATATAATTACTTGTATTGGTAAACCTATTATGATATAACATTTTTGAGTACTTGTAATTTTGGATACTCACAATTGGGACAGACACTTCCTCATACTTGCATGATAGAAGCATTACAATCACTCCAACCAACTGTTTTCCTTACAACAGGTTTGTAGTGGACCTACATAAATAATCATTTAATGTTCCATGACATGCCACACATAGGTTTGGAAGTACGTAAAATAAGTCCCAAGAATCCTAGCTAAACTAAGCAACTTCAACTAAGAATAGTACCATTGATAAACTTCTCATCTACCTCAATCAGCCAGTCAATCAAAATAGCTCTCATCTTCTCGTTTATGTCAGTTTGGCAAAACATATAGCTTGGGGAGTTACAAATGGACCCCCGCATGGAAAGTGACTACCCATAAGAATCTAATCTTCTACAAACTAGTAAAGTGCAAAATTCAGGCCCTTTACACGACCAAAACTAGTAAAGTGCAAAATGGCACATTCCCACAAAATAAGAAGATACTTTCTTCCACTGGAAAACAAAATAACAACACGCTTTTAAAAAAAAGTGCTAAGTTATGAGTGATAGTTTTACAAACCATTTGTTCCATTTCCTCTAGCATTGCTTCTATTTGCTTCACATGGGTACTGACAATTCATTAGCCTCCATATCATCATCCAAGTCCATGATTGTGAAATTGTCTGAAGAATTTGATACTGGGTTCAATGACATTGCATTTTTATGTTTCTCATTGTTAACCAACTCATTTCTATGGGTGGAATCCTGCATCAAAAAGCAAAAATTCTAAAGAATGATCACAAACAAGATAAAAAAAAATAAAGTCATTTGGCAATGTACCCGTTGAGGTTGTTGTTATTTGTTTGCCAATGAAGCTGCAAATTGCCCGAAGTAGAATAGTTCAAACAGATTATAATAACCCAACATTTGAAAATTTTGGCCAAAAGAATTAAGAATGTAAAAATAAATTTTGGGGAATAGCTTTGTTCTAACCTTGTGATTGGTCAATGTCCTACACACTGTCTATTCTTATCATCGATGGCAGGTTTGCTGAAAATAAAATTGGAATTAGAATATTGAGAGGGACGTTGTTAACGGATCTAGAAGATTTAGGTTTTAGGAAATACTTCACCAACCCCTCTTGCTAATTGCACATGGATAAGGTGGAGGTAAAGCAGTAAAATTCTTGATTTCCCTCAATACTCTATGATTGTTTCCCATTTCTACAGCTAGTTTCCCAGCCTCCATGCGGGTGCCTTCATAACATATGAAGATATAGAAACCCAAACAAATTGCTTACCAAATTAGAATTCTGACAATTACAAGATTAGAAATGGCACTTACTCCGAAAAAAAAAATGGCAAGATTCAATTACCTTGGACATTCCCAAGCCTATTTGTGATTGGTTTGTTTTCCCCCCACACATCCATTTCCCCTCTCTACAATCTCAGTAACAAAAATAGAGAAATAGAATTCCTTGTGAGAACTCATTCAACACCTATAAAAATCATGTGATAAAGTCGATTATAGAAATATAATTGCTTGCAAGCAATTTCAATAAGGATGGACGATAGCTAGTCATTGTATATAACATCTAAGTCAAACGGTGAGCCAAACGGGCATCTCTTTGTGAAGGATGCATCTACCACAGCAACAACCATATCCAATTTTATCCCAACATCCTCCAATTCTGCCACAAACCTGTCGAGTTGTGCCAATCCAGATGTCTATAAAATAGACCCCACTTAAAACCTTTTGCGTGTCTCAAATTCCAAAGTTCGATCAACATACACTAAGAATTCAAACAAAAGGACTTCAAATGCACAAAAGTGAGTATGAAGAAGTCATCATACCTCGATGAGGAGGCAATCAAAGTTATGCTTGCTATCCATAATCAGCTACAGGGATTCCCGAAAAAGCCCTTTGACGTCATAGCAACCGCAACCTGAAATTGGAAATCAAGGAAAGAATCAAATGAAATTTCATCAGAAGAGAAAAAGTTAGGATTTTTTGGGGGGTTTTGATTTGAAGATCAGACCATAGGCAAGGGAGATGGTGGAGAGGTTGGAAGCATCATTGAGATTAGCGAAGTTGAGTAGGAGCTAGTCGAAGTCAAAGTCTGCAAACTCGCTGACGAGGACGGTGAGCTGGAGATCGGCGCAGTAGTGGAGGATGTGGTTGAGGATGATGGTTTTGTCGATGTCAAGGAAGCCAGTGATGAGCGTGCAACCCATCCATGATCGAAGACCCAGTTCTCAAACTTAATGCTCATCTCGTTGCCTCCGTACACCACTTCAAGAATCTATATGTAAAGCAATGAAAAACAAATCAATAGATGCATGACAAACTAAAAAATATAAAAAAAAAGGAAAAGAAGAAAGAAAACACCTAGAGATGGAGGGATGCTGGGGCAGGTGTAGCTAAGATGTTTGAGGCACTGACAACCACAGGCATCTGTAAAGGTACAAGTGGCAATGGCGAAAGACGCTAGTGATTTTGTCAAGGAGGAGAACGAATTGCTTGTAAGGTCTACTTCTTTGGCAAACCAGAATAAGGAGTTGTCCACTGATCTTGAGATTGGGAGGCTCATGAAGAAAGGGCGCTCTTCTCTGACAGAAATGAAGGATTGTGAAGAAAGAAGAACCTTGTGAGAGAGATGAGGAAAGCGGAATCACGATTAGGGCAAGCACGAAAGGGCATGGGGTTCGACTGACAACAAGACCCTCTACCCCTCTACTCCCAGGCAAGTTAGACAATTTGCCCTTTGACCGAATGAGTGAGAATCCACCACTGGATGAATTTTCAATGGTGTGGATTGAAGTTCTATTTTAATTAAAATAGAATCTGTTCTGTTGGGAATATGCCCATATACTAATTCCACTATTTGGGTGTTTCTTGATAGAATGCCAACTTGAGGTTCAAAATCAACGCATCACTGTGTTTATTTAACTAGGCCCAGTCCTAATCCATGCCTAACTCCTTTTTCTATGGATGCAGTCTAGGCGCAGTTATCTCAAGCGCAAACGACCCATTACCATCTCAACTGGCAGATGCTTTCCTCATGACATGGGGACAAACCCACCAATGGGGGTGTAAATTGAGTTAGGTCAACTCAAGCTTGAGCAATCCGGACCCAAATTTTAGGTAAAGTTGGGACACCATTAACCATTTTTTTCCTATAGGGTCAGGTTGGGTTAAAGAATGTAACCTGATTTAAAATAGGGTCAAGGTTGCGTTAACGTAATCATACCCCAAGTAACCTGACCTATTTTAATAACTTAATGAAAAATATATATTTAATCTTTAATCTACTATCTATTATTTCAAATAAAATTATAAATTTATCTCTAATTATTTTAAATAGGAATTTAATTTTAAAACCTAATATTATTTTTATTTTTTTCTTTGAAAGTCATATATCGTAAGCTTCCCTTTAGTACATTAATCATTATATATATTTTTAAGATTAATATATTAAAATTTATTCTTTGTTAGTAGATTTAGTATAATTAATTAGTATTTTAATATATATATATATATTCAAATTGTTGACTTAAAACTTATTTGAATTCAACCTAAATTTTAGAAGTTTGGATAAGGGTTGGATTGACCTTAACCTAACTTAATCTAAAAATAAGGCACAAGTGGTCAGTATTTTCAAATTAACTACTTCAAAAGCCTCCCAAGGAGAAATCGATTTTCATTGTTGCATCCTTGTCAAATCATCTCACCAGATCCTGTAGCATTTCTTGAGTGCACGATCTACGACCAAGACGGGCGCAGGCATAAAGACTTGCAGGCACGTTCTTTTCTTAATTCCCAACATACCCTTAGTCTCCATACGAAACATAGTCTTCTTCCCATTGAGTCGAGGCTATTTCGGTCTTTTTCTCATTAATAATTAAACTCAAAATGTACGTTTTGAGGACTCTGGCTATATAGATGGTATGCGGACGATCGTACTGATTGCATCCACATCGAAAGAGTAAAACCATGGCGGCTTCCTCCCATTTGTTATGGACCCTTGCCATCTTCCTCATCTGCACGTCGTTCAAATCAACGGTGGCGATTGCCGTGTTCCAGCCAAACTCATGGTCACTCGCCCATGCCACATTCTACGGCGACGAAACTGCATCCGAAACTATGGGTTTGTACTCATCTTTTCTATTTCCATAGCATAGCGTAATCTATTGCATACTTGTAAGGGAAATGGAGATAGTCATCAATCACCAAGTCCTGGTGAAGACGCTGAAACTGCGACTTGCATGCAGGGGGAGCTTGTGGATATGGCAACTTGTTCGGTACAGGCTACGGAACGGATACTGTGGCTTTGAGCTCGACGCTGTTCAACGATGGTTATGGGTGTGGAACTTGCTATCAGATTAAGTGCGTAGAATCTGCTGCATGCTGCCAAGGGTCACCATTCACCACGGTGACGGCGACCAACCTTTGTCCACCCAACTGGGCCAAGGACTCGAATGCTGGTGGATGGTGCAACCCCCCACGGGTGCACTTCGACATGTCTAAGCCAGCCTTCATGAAGATTGCTGATTGGAAGTCTGGCATAGTGCCAGTCATGTATCGCCGGTATTATTCCTCTCTCTCTCTCTCTCTCTTCCAAAAAATGAATGACCTCACTATTAGCATTGTACCAGATGGAATTCTCAACAGGTGCCACTCACCATGCACAGACCCCAGATGGGCGTCCGTTGTTTACGGAGTCCAACACAAGTATTGCACAATTTACTTAATGAAAATCGTCCATTGAAATGGGCTATTTGTTGAGGTTCATGAGTCTGTAGCAACGCTTTTCCAATCCATCCATCAGTTTATTACTCGTCGTTCCTTTGTTTTGGTGCTTCTAGGGTCCCCTGCATCAAGAGAGGTGGCGTTCAGTTCACTTTCCAGGGGAATGGATATTGGCTTCTGGTTTTCGTGATGAATGTTGGAGGAGGAGGAGACATTGGGAGCATTTGGGTGAAAGGAAGCAAGACAGAATGGATAAGCATGTCACACAACTGGGGTGCATCATATCAGGCATTTGCAACACTTGGAGGCCAATCTCTCTCATTCAAGATCACCTCTTACTCCACCAAAGAGACAATCATAGCATGGAATGTGGCTCCTGCTAACTGGAATGTGGGCTTGACATATCAAGCTCCGGTGAACTTTCACTAGCACGTTAAGGGGCTAATGGCTATTTATTTCATTTTTGTGCCCTGAGAATTGGCGTTGGGAAATTTTTCCTTTTTTTATTTTTTTTCGTTTTACCTGTATTTTCATCTCTCGGAAGTTCTGAAATATCTATCTAGTACCGTTGTTTTATTAGCTGTTAGGAGCTATCGATTGCTCAAGTGAATTGTACCGAATAGCACTAATGTAATAAGGAGAAGGAAGTTATGAACGCATGGCTGGCTGCACCTGGTGCAAATGTGTGGGGATCCACGCCATTTTTAAGTATGAACGTGTTATGAACCCGCCAACGACAGTTTGTGGAGATATGTGATCCCTTCATGATTCATCCAAATCCCATGACCAATAAGGTTCATCACTATATATGCTATACTCCAAATAGGCATTTTCATGGACCCCACCAGTCATCAAAATTTGCAGTTTGGTGTTTTGGGTCATCAGAAAAAAATTAATTGCTCAAGATAATGTCATAAGCAGGATGGTTTTCAAAATGTAGAGGTCTCAAGTATGATGCAGCATATGCAATTATGTATGAAATGTAGATAACAGAAACTTCAGACAATTCCTTGTGCATTTCTGTTAAAAGATGCTAGATGATAGGACTTCCACAGGTAGTTGTTCAATGAAAATCATAAAACTGGCAAAATCACTTCTAATTTTTTGAGTTGAACAAGAGGAGCTAAGCCATTAAACAAGGGGCAATAGAAGTCAGTCGTATCAGAACTGTGAATGCTACTCAGCCTGCCTTTCTTGGGCAGTAACAAATCATTAGACCTCTGTGATTGAAATATGCAAATGAAGTATTAGGTGCTGCCGAGTGATCAAAAATCTATCTAACAGATATCAGCCACCATGCATCAGATTGCATCACAAATCTAATAGATATCAGCCACTATGCATCAGATTGCAGTTCTCCATGAATGCAAACATGATAATTGAAACATCCAACAAAACTTGAGTTTGGATGACAACAGGTTAAGGAAAATCAAGGATTCATGCATATTCCGAATTGCTATCTTCCATTTAGGCTGTACATATTGTACAAGTACAATGTTTAGATGCTCAATCAACGAAGGTCAGCAGTCGCATTTAATATAGAAGAAACAACCAGTGGACTTGGTGCTGCTTATTGCAACAATAAAAGCCCTGATTCCAACTCTATTAAACTCTTAGTTGGATACTCTCCAGCGTGAAATGGAGGACAGGCATACAGCAACTTAGCATGGCTAGCTCAGTTTAGTTGTTGCATCTATATTGATCTGAATTACTCTTAAGTTTCGTTGAGCATCCAAGCATACCATAGGTATCAGTAAAAGCAAACATGAAAATAATATTTCATATTAACAACTAAAGATCACTTAAGAATATCCCCACAAATTCATGTACTATTCAGTTTCTGCGGTGAAGCATTGATTTAACCAATCTATAGAAGTGATGAGAAGAACTCCACAAGTACCAAGTGAAGATAAATCCAACTAATTTGTAGAAGTAAGACTGACACGAGTTCCTTCTGAAAAATAGCAAGTCCATGTCTATGTGAAAGCTTCAATGTGGTCGCATTTGCACACGTCCATGCATTCAGCCATCAAAGATCACCTGGGGTAGCCTGCAGGAGGATAACCAGCTGGAGGGTAGCCCTGAGCCTGAGGTGGGGGTGGTGGATAGCCATAAGGTTGCTGTCCATATTGCGGTTGAGGGGGATAGGTAACTGGAGGAGGAATGGGCTGATCTAAGCGCGACATAAGCTGAGCAGGGGGCACCGCCATTACCGTTGGTGGTCCAAATTTACCATCTCTCTTGTCCATTTCAACCTTGTGCTGTGTCTGAAATAATCCATAATGATATCAACAGCAGTTATGAATGACAACATTGACACATTACGTAGGGAATCAATTTCATATTTATCTTGGGTAAGTGCATACCTGCATACATGCACAAACCCTGCAAAGAAGATCCAAAGTGACAGAGTCAGAAGAACTCTCGAAAGTGTTTGGTTGAAAGTGGTTTGCATGACATAGATGACTTACGTGCAGTAGACACAGTCAGACAAGCAGGACAGGACTTGAGCAGCCTCCTGAATTTCTTCGCTACCGGTGATGCATGCGATAATGGAACATATGCATGCAAGTTGTTGTAGACAAAACATGAATCCCTAGATGCACATAGACAGGAAGGGAGATATGTATCCTTTCAAACCCTATATAAACATAGAAATATATAGATGGATATATGTATCGACATGCACACACGCAAACCACTTGAGAGAGAGAGTCACACGCACGTGCGCACACACGCACACACACACACGGAGAGGGAGAGAGGGAGAGAGGGAGAGAGGGAGAGAGAGAGAGAGAGAGAGAGAGAGTACTATGATGCAGTTATCGCACTGGGTTGTCTGTATATTGAACTCATCTTGCAATAGGAAGCGTGTTGAGGCAACAGAGTTTGCAAAGCAGAGAAACACCTGGAGATGTGGAACATGTAAAAATGGAAGCTTAGATAATTAGCAACATAAAGCAGAAAACCATGCAGCTGCACTGTAGGCACAATTTCTAAGTTAAATGTGAATGCTTCATGAAAATGTCCTTCACGTGGCCTTTATGGTTTCCTCCAGTTATTATTCTGCTTACAGGGCATCCATTGCTTGGCACGTGAATCCTTATGAATTTCTTTTGACTGCTTTAAATATTTTATCATGTTGTTAGTGAATAATAAGCATTAGTATGCAAATGTTTCATGAAATAGTCAACATGATATCCTCGGGCACTCCAACATAATAAAAATTACACAATTACTCAGGAGAATGTCATTTTGAGACTTGACTAACCCTAGAATTTTACATAACCATGCTATTAAGAGGAAATCTTTTTCTCAGTTTCTGAAAAACAGGACCAGGCTTAGCAACATGCACAGAAAAGATTTACAAAGCCATCAGTGAGTTGTGTTTTTACATTGATTTGGTCAACCTTTGAGCTGACCTATTTTTAAGCAATGCTTTATCCATCTAATTTTAATAACAACAATTAAAAAAAAAAAAGAAAAAGAAAAAGAAAAATTCCTTAAAAAACATAACTTACTGGTCTTAGCTACACCTTGAAACATCATAATCTGCTCCATGCCACAGTTACCAATTCACAGTACTCTCAATTTAGCATTCCAGGAAAGTAAAATATCACATTGAGATGGGCAGTTCAATTATTGAAAAGTAGGTTTATCCACTAACTTGTTGGCAAGAAAGAATGCCATTCTTAATTCCTCCCTTACATACTAGGATATTGAACACATAAACAGCAAAAAATAAACCCATTCTTAAATTCATCCCTTACATACTAGGATACTGAATACATAAAGACATTACATAAAACCCTTCACAGTTTCTTTTGAGGACAGGCCTCTGGCTCTTCATCAACTCCAAGAGAAGCCATACTCACTCTTTAACATTAATTTTCAAGCCAATGCTGATTATCATTTAAAAAACTTTAATGCATTCTTCTATCAAGAGGCATTATAATGAAGTAGTATGGGTAAAACCATACCTCAGTGCAGAGACAAAGTTCAGGGCAATGACTCTCACCACACCTGCCACTACATGGCATATATCCAGCACAACACACATATCTGACATAAAGAGCAAGCAAACTTTTACTCAGCAAGCTCTACAATTTCATAAACTAATAGGTAGACCAAACATGTAAACAGATAATTACCTTGACATGTCATTATAAAGAGCTCGCCTGCGAAGCAGGTATGATACGCATGGCCCACTACACAGGAGTAATTTGTGTTCAGTACAGTTCTAACAACAAATGCCTTACTCCTTTGTCATTTGCGGCATCAACTAATAATTACTAGATACGATGTTTTGGACAAAGAAAAAGCGAAAAAGAAAAAAGAACACACAAAAAAAAAAAAGCTGAAAAGATGTTTTGGACTGAGAGCCAAACTTTGTTGTAGAGCCATTTTCCAACTAATCAAACAAGAATGATTTGGATTCTTTGATTTTTCCTTTTTCTTGTTTCTATATGAAAAATTCTCCGAGACTAATCATTATTGCCATAAGTGAATACAAATGAACGATCCTTGATCAAATGCTACATAATCACGGCAGTCTAAAAAGAAAAATCAATCTTCTGTCCAGACTTTCTGGATCAATATGAGGCGGATTCCACCAAGAAGCACAAAATCTAAACTAGAAACTGAATAGAAAAGAAAAGTCGAGAAGATCGAATTCACTCACCACCAGAGCGCGAAGCAGCAATCTGAATAAGGGAAAAGCAGAAAAAATCAAAAAGAGGATCAGCGGCTTCATATCAAACTCTCGTCTCACAGACCGGATGAAGGAGAAAGACAATTCACACGACAGGGCGAAGAAAGAAACAGAAACAGATAAGGTGTTTGTTACATGGGAAATCAGCGGTGATACTGCCCATCAGATCGGTGTGCCACAGATTTCTGTAGCTCTGCCGTAACTGCATCTTCTCCAGATGTGCCTGCGACGCCATTTCTCAAAGCAGGAAAGAAAGAAAAAACGTAAAGAAAGTCGAATAAAAGAACGCAGAGAAGAAGATCGCGGCGACGCTGCCAAGAAAGGATGGTGTGAGAGGGCGGGGCTGTTATTGCGGCTGCGTTCGGGAAGAGGAAAATGACAGCTCGCAAATTCCCGTCAAACGCTGTATCGTTTTATTTTCTTTTCTTTCCTTTATTTTTTTAATCTAGAAGCAGAAGAGAGGAAGAAAGATGCTAAGAAAGGCCGGAAGACTAGCGAATCAACGTCAACGGAGAAAAGCGACGAACTGTGTACGACTTGTTGCTCCGGCTTCCTCGAGGGAAATTTTTCATTGCCGGATATCGAGTAATTCCGAATCGATAACCTTGATGATAAGAAAACGACCTAAAATGTAAGCGCAAAGATAATATAAGCCGTCCAGATTCTTCATATTGCAAGGATGCAGACGAATTTGAGTTGTAGGACTCATCTCATTCGCACGATAAACATACTCCGCAACACTAGTCATGGAAAAAATTCACGACCCATGTGGGATATAACGCATGATAGACTGGGCATTTATTTGCCGTTCGTTGGAGTTTGGCTCAACCATCTGCTATCAGTTGGTGAATAACCGGCGATTTATGGAATCGTTTCGGTATTTTATTTTAATTTATAAGATATCTAAACGAAGGCGAGTGCCGGAACGGTTTATCTAGACAAATTTTTACATTATCTGTCGGTCAAGTGTGAGTGGGCTGGGGTTATTTCAATATGATGGTGAGTGGTGGGCGCTTGGCCCGAGAGAAAGCCAAGTTGGGTCGGCGTGGTGTGAGGCAGTCAGCTTTCGAGATGCACGACCAGAACGCCTCTTTCATCCCACCCCTCCTTTTCTTTCTTTATTCTTTCCTTGTACGTTTTGGGTTCCGCTTCTGGAAGTTTGATGACTGGCCAGCCTCAGCTGCATTGTCGTGGTTAAGTCAAGTCCATCACCAGAAAAGGCGTTGCCTTGTGATCCATGCCGTCCATCTTATAGGACTCACCGTTGATATTAGATCATCCAGATGTCCCTCCAGGATGGTAGGGAAGGCCCTCGTGGGTAGAGATGCGTATGGCCCGAAACTCCGGACCCTTTCGAGTAACTGTCAATGAAAATGGACCGTCCCGGTCCCCAGATAAACGACTGAGTTTCTGCTAAATAATATTTCCATTTGCCAGCCATCTTTTGAATGCCGGGATACACAAACGAGACATGCCAAACCAAAGGACAAAAAGGTGATGAACGATCCAGATCAATGATCCAACATCCCAAGACCAGCAATTGGCCAGGACAAACGACTCATGTTTTACAAACAAACTAATGACGCATGGAGCAAATTCTAGATTAATCCATGCAACGCTGTTACAACCGGACCGGATCTAATCCGATTAACCGATTCAATATATTTTCTAAAAAATTAAAATAATATTAAATATTCTAAACTTTCCTTTCCATTCCCTTCCCCCTGAACCAAACACCAAATAAATGAATTTAGAATATCATCTAATGTCAGATTCACAAGGTTACATGAGGACCTCGACAAAAGAATGTTTTTTTAAAAAACAAAACCTTCACTAACGTAGAAATTAGCGTTCATAAAAAATAAGAATTATCATCTTTTATCGGCATACATGAATTTCACGTATATTTAAATCAACACCTCCCCCAATGGATCAACCAAGCGTGATTACACTCACCACGAAATTGTTTCCCTAAAGGGTCCACCTATGCCATCCGAACATGCTATTCCGATCTCCGAAACAATCCTAGCTCTACCTGGCTAAGCTTCATCTGAACAGGAAAGAGGGGAAAGAAAGGATAAAACTAGAGAAATTTAAAAAAAAAAAAAAAAAAAAAGATGTTCTACCATACACGCTTGTCCAGAACCAACACATGGTGTGGTGGGGATATTATGCAAACGCCAGACAATACAGCCAAGCAACTTGCATGGATGAGACCTGTGCACACATCGGTACTGATTTCCTAAAGATGTGGCATTTTTACAGGAAAAGGAGTACATTGCCCCAACTCGTGGCATCATTTTCCACAGGCGATCGGCTGCCATGTGCGGATGCTTGTGATTCCCACCAGATCTGCAACGACAGATGCTTGATTAAATGGCCAAAAGACGTTTACGGAAAGTATGCTACCTCGGGTTGAAGTAAGACACACGTCGCTCCCAGGACGGGTATCAAAATGCATGTACGGTGCTTCCTGCAGTATCCGCTGTGCCCTCCATTCACTCAACATTAATCAATGTTTAGAAACCAGAGGTTGCGTTTGAGTGTCGAACCAGAACCGAACCAGTTTGAATCCATGCTGACGTGTCAAACCAGAACCGAACCAGTTTGAATCGATAACATGATATAATTATGATACAATAATTATTTTACTTATTAAAAATTTTTTAAAATAAAATATATTTAAAAATTTTAAATATATATTATCTAAAATACATAATAAATAATATAGGATAAGTAAAAACCCATTACATATGTATTAAATTAATTAAAATAGTATAATTAAAATATAATAACAAGAAATTACTAACCTCAGTGGATTTAAAACCTTAGCTTGATTCAATACTTTAAAGTCTAATCTTTCTTCCTCTTTTATGCTCATTGAAATTCTGAAATTTAATTTTTTTATTTTTTTATATTAAAAAAAAAAAACAAAACCAGTGGTTCCCAGTTTACCGAGGTTCAATCGGTTCACACGTCTTGCTATGGGAACTGGTGACCGGTTGACCGGTGCCCTAGCGGGTTCCTGATTCGACCGGTCGAACCGGTCGTGTTTTCAGATTACATAGAAAAACGGAGAGAGGAGAGGGAGCGAGAGAGAGGCAGAAAACAAGTGGGGAAGTGAAGGATTCCAAATTTGCATATCTCAAGGCAGTCAACTGTACAAGTGACAATGATATATGCCAACGCAGAAGGCCCTATAGAACTGTCCTTCAGAGCATGCTTTCACTAGGCCCTACACTGAGCAGAAAGGCATTCATATTAATCACAAAATGATCACATGACACTGCGGTATGTAACATGCGACCCAGTAATTTCACCATCGTAAGTGACTTTAACCACCTGTCCCGGCTCAAGTCCATAGTATCTTGCAACGGCGTCAGACTCCAACATACGAGGAAGCTGCAGAGGAATGGATGTGCGTAAGTTGAAACAGCTCTACGGAAGAAACCAATATGCACATGCATGATTACAATTAATTCTACTGCTACCAGGGGTCGTTCCTTCAGATCCATTTCCATTGCCAAAACTTTTAATGCCTCCAAGCCACCATGAGACCACCTATCTTACTCTATAAATAATTAAAACTAACAAAGAAACAAAAGATCATGGGCCTGTTTGGTAAATGGGAAATGGGAAAAGGAATAAAAAACCCTTTTTTCTTTGTGTCCTACCTCTTTTAATTGATGCAGCAACAATTGCCTACCTACCCCAGCAGCCCCCTTTTTTTTTCATTATTACCTATATTTTAAAGGATTATTTCCTATTTTGTCATTTGAAAACACTATCTATTTCATTTTCATTCACTTTACTTTCAATTATGATTATCCTCTATTAAGTCAGATCATTTCTTGTCCTATCAATTTTATTTTTTACTCCCTTTATTTGCAATTATTAACCCCTATACAGTCACGTAATTTCTTTCTTTATCCTCCACTTTTCCAAATTCTCCTTTTTTCTTCTTTTTCACCTTTTTTCCTAGTTCCCAAACAGCCCTAAGAATATATCAAATACAGATACCAAGTAGAGGAGAGAAATGATAAGGTAGAGAAAGTCATATTGTTGATTATGGACACAGAAGGCAAGCAGCATTCCAGCTACAACAGTTTAGAAGTAATATCATTTGCAACTAATAGTTCCATCTCCCTTCTAGCATGGAAGCTCGATTTTGTTGGTAATCATTTGCATGTATGTGCGTGCAGACATATTCACTTTTACGTGTGGATTTGTTCAAGATTTGTACAAACACAAAGAATGTTAACTCCCAAATCTTGATAATCTATATATATAAGCAAAATCACTGAACAAAATTGTACACTTCCAACTAAGACTTGCAAGCATGAAGCTGCACAGTTTCGTTCAAACAAACCTGTTTATCCTCCACACTGTATTTACTTAACAGCTTCTTTTTCTCCTCTGGGGTAAGTATCTCATGCTTTGGTTTTAAAACATGCTTTGTAATGTTCACCAACAAATCAGTAATCTGCACTCAAAACAGCCCATATGAAAGGTCTGAACAATAGAGATAACAAGAAGTTAAACTTGAAAATTAAAGAAGTAAATATGATCACAGTCCAATATATGGAAATCAAGTACCTGCATAGCCAAAATTGCACATCAAGGAACTAGACACCACTAAGTACTCTTAGTCAGTCAACATTTAACCATGGTAACATCGGTGAAATACATTATACAGAAACTACAAATTAGAAAGCAGTAGCAAGCAACTATAATAACAAAAAAAGTAACTGATGATTATAAGAATTCTCTGGGTTACAAAGGTAACACAGAAACTAGATATAGACAGCAAGAGCTTATCAAAAATCTCAAAAGCATCTACATGCTTGTCTAAATACTCATAGAGCAAGAAGAACTAATCCAACCACAACTGTCGTCAAAACCTGAAACAGGCAAGGAATTCCAAAAAAACCAGCTTCAGTGAAATAATTTCAACAAATTGTAAATTACCTTGATAACTACATGAGGAACGCTGCTACATGAAAATGAGAAAGCAAAGTCCATTTTTTAACCATTTAAGTTTCATCAGCAAGATAGGAAATACAGCATAAAATATTTCACATTCCAAGAATACATTTGTCTTCGTAATAGCCCAATGAATATGCAAGTAAACCATTCTTGATCCTCAAATTCCCTACCAAACATGAGGTAAACAAAGGTCCTATATACAAGACATGCAGAGTTTGGACAACTTACTTGAAACAGCTCGACTTTAAATGGAAAAATCTCTTTTGTTGCCCGTTGAGCCTGACTCGTGATTTTCTTTTGCAAAATCAATATCAACCTGTGTAAATTTTCATTTCTGACCTGATCGTAGATGGCCTTTATGATTGCCAATTTTACCATATCTGTTCCACAAAAGATAACACGTATCTGGAAATAAAATTAAGTAACAAATTTAGGGGGTTGATCATTTCCAGCAGCATTAATATTCCTATCAACTAAATGACATGTATATCAATTACGTGCAATAGAATCCATCCATCAATTAGGCCTGGACCCAAAGGTAGCTAGTAGACCAACTGATTTATAAATTTGTCAGGAAACTGTTACTCCTCAGACCAACTGCTTCTGACCTAATTAAAAATTGTGTTGCACAAAGGTAGGATCCAGGAAGTTTTGTCTCTCATCATATAAATAAATCATGATCATCATATAAATGCAACAGTTTTTCAGCAACTATTATAATCAATGAGGTTCAGTAAGCCACTTGAACTGTAGTCCCAGAGGATTCTGTGCATAACATACTGATAGCAATATAAAATCTAATCAATCCATCCAGTGACCCATGTGAATATCATCATTTAACTAGGCCCCAACTTGTAACCAAGTTCCAAAAACAGGACAGATACCGGTTGCCTCTAGGGACCGAATAGAATCTCAACTGAGCTCAGATGGGTACTCTCACGATCCCATAAAATGCAGTCAATTTCAGCCCATTGATGGCATTTGCCACGCCATTGTATTTAGTAAGCAACGGATAAAAAGTTGTAAGAGAAGTGAACAAAACAAGATTGCAGTTGAGGATGGCAAACGAACAAAGTAGATGGAAGAGGAGTAAACCAAAAAGACCAAGCCTTTCCTAAATGACCACTCCAATCTTGATGGAGCGGGAATGCCCCCTTTCTGAACCTGTTAAAATTGTGCAACTCAAAGCCGAACAAGGCAGCGAAAAAACAGAATGCACTTAAATGAGTAAATTGCTTCCAACATAAAAGTTTTCAGGCATCCTTCACTAGACGAAGGCACAGAAAGATGGCTATGATATCCTAAAATCGGAGGTCAGCAGGTAGGCCAAACCGTCAAGCATCGACCCACCTTCCGTCCCATACCCTGTATAGTGTCATAATCTCTACGAGAGAGGGAAGAAGAACAGTGGGCTTCAGTGATATCATTAGTTGACAGCAGGAATTCCGGGTCTGCGGGTTAGGGTTTTGGTTAAAGAAGGTAACCACCTTCTTGGATGGGTTGGAGATGAGAGAGGTGGAGACGCGAAGGCGCTCGAGGTCGGGTTTCTGGCCGTGGATGGAGCGAAACTCGGGCAATGTGAGTGAGACGTCGGTGTCGGAGATGGCGTAGCCTCGGTCTCTCAGCATCTCAAGAACGGTGCGGCGGGCCAAGAAGTAGCGATTGCTCTCCACGCTCCCATCGTCCACGAAGCTGCAGATGCAACTCTGTGCATCCATCTCTCTCTTGCTCGCACGCTGGAAATTTACCCGACGAAGACAGACGAGGGCAGAGCCGGAGTTAAAAAAGTGCAGAAAAAGGGCGCGGCTGGGGTGGAGTCCGGTTGAGTTACTCGGGGCGTGTCAATACGCCGATACTCAAACTGCAACTGGGTTATTTCGGATGGGTTTGCGAGAATCTAGGTTTGGCCTCAGATATTATGGTCCAACCAATTCATGCATCGACACCGACGAACATGGAAATATGATTAACTTCATACACGAGCACGTCACCTGAATTTTGGGGCGTGCAAGCATTATTGAAATTTCAATCTGATTCATAATATTTTAAAGGGGAGCGAGTTCACCTAATTCAAGTTGAACTGGCAAAAATAATCGTAAGTAGCAGATAAAGAAATAAAAGGGAAAAAATTTAAAAAGAAAATTCTGCATGGACATAGCCTTTGCGTCTGGTGGTCTTGTTGAAATCGCAAAGGATTATGAGTCTTATGATGCGCGAATCAAAGTGACCGAGCTAACCAAGGCAATCCATCGCTGGAAGCAAAGACAAATATTGAAACAAGTCTGAGGAAATAATAAGCAAAGGCTGACATTTGTCGGCACATCTCCAAGAGCATCAACAGTAGGGATCATCAAATCATTGCCACTTCCGAGCTAAGATCCATTTCCATTGTAGACCCCCAGATCAACAATCCTGGCTGCCTTATCACATTGTAATGTGTATGGTAATGGCAGTGATTCATGAAGATCTCATGATGGGTGATTCAACATAGCACTTCCTATATGAAAGAAACGGAAAAAGAAAGACCAAAAATGCCTGATGTAGGAAGGTGACTGGAATCAGTAGACAACCAAGCGAGCACTCAGAACATAATGATTGTTAAATCCTCATGTCATTTCCTAATATATTGCATTTTCTGTCGATCAAAGCAAAAAATGTTTGGTGTTCTCTTGTTGCCCGAAACTATGCTAACTTGCTAATGTCTCAAATTTACATGTTTCAATGTATCATGGACTAGGCAACTGAAACCCCACTGTCAGAAGCAATCCATTCTCTTGTGTGACAAATGGTATAACTACAGGTGTGCAAGATCATTTTGAATAGTTTCAGCAACAAGTGCACCATCTTCATCATCATCCAATTCTCCATGCACTCGTACCTCAGGCAGCTGCTGAAACTTTGGGACCACAGTTGCAGTCTTCTTGAAGTATTTCTTGACAAGAATAACGGCAGCAACTACTGCGCCCAGAAAACATGAAATGGTGAAGAATACTACAAAACCCTGCATCAAAAAACGAAGGGAAACATCAGCAATGTCAATTTCAATTTTTCCTCTTCTACTTTAAACTTTCTCTATTAGTGGATGAAGTGTGAATGCTCCACATATTTTCCAATTTCAGAGCAAGATGGGTGGAACAGAACCGTCAAAGTAACCAGAGAAACAAATAAACAAAACAACGGGAAATCATAGAAGTTGCTCATACTGGAATGCATATGAATAAAGTGGTTTCATTGGCCATTCCTAAAGCCTGAAGCCAAATCATGTGCAACATCTAGATAATTTCAGTCTGAGCCAATCGGGATCCTGTTCAGCGGATATGATTGAAGCAGACACTTTAGCTTGACTAGACTTCGATTTCTGAGCAAGTGGTATTAAGTGCCATAGGACTGAAGTGCTTCATGCAAGAGATCAATCATTATGTTGTGTAATCAGGACATGATATGGCAATGGGTTCACTAGTATTATGCATGAGTAAATAGGACCTTCGGCAAGAATACAATTTTCATTTTTAACACACTGAATACCTACAGATTCGTTAAGAACACTTGTAGTCAACATAAGAAGAGGATGAAATGAGGAAATCTACATCTCTTATCTAGCCTCTCTTTAAAATATTCAATGTTTTCTTCCTCTACATTGATGATGGTGGTAGCTATTCTTAATAACATATTCACGGTGTAGCAATGTCTTTTTCGATTAAGCAAGGTAGCACACTACCCTCAACTGACCACTAGTTCAAGTTCACTTCAGAAGGAATCCTTTTTTTTTTTATTAACCCACAGTAATGGAACTAGAAATCACATGGTTCATGCTCAGACACACCTTATTATCTTCTCCAGTTTTCACATTTCGCAGTGAATTAGTGGTAGTATCTGCAATGGATAAAAATAAAAATAAAAAACAGATGATGAAAAACACACAAAATAGATCTGGGAATCATTTGCTCCAGCATGCATTTACAGAACTTTTTCAGAGTCTCATGCAACGAGAGTTAATATGACAATATCAAAGAAAATCACGATTTGGAAGAAAAATCTGTCGTATCAATGAAAGTGCTACTCAGGAGTCAGAACAAGTGATGATTTTTTCACTTATACAACCGAAGTAATATAACCAAGCCTTGAAAACGATTATGAGAAGATGGACAAGTAAATGCACCAAAAAAGGTACTCTGCATGAGGCAATTTAGCAATTTATCATTGAGGGCTTCATCATCTGTGCTTACAGTTTCATGATTCATGAATGTGAACCGCTGACTTACCTATTCTAGAATTCCACTATCACATGAAGTGGTTACACCTAACTAATTCATTAGGTGTTTTGTAAAGAAATGCTTGTCTCTATGAGATATCTGCCTAATGCATCTGGAAACCAGTGTACATGCAGTTGTTTCCTGTGCGCATTGTATTACAGTGATTGCTTCTCCATGTCTTGTAGTATGGGCATCTGATAGTTACAGCTCTAGCCTTTTTAAGGACAAACCTAAGTTGACAATAGCATGCATATCCATGGAATAGTGAGAGCATGTCAAATCAATGATTAAAATCAAGATTCCATTCGTGTTCTGAGAATTAGAAACTTCTAAATCGATTACCCTTCTTAAACGAAAAATACAACTAAAACCAATTCACAAGTCAACCCTGCATGCTTAAGGATTGACAAAATCAAATTCAAAATGTCCTTCCCAGTAGTCACTGAAATCTAAAAGCCCCCTCAATCTCCTAGACCTAGACAGCTCAAGTAAAAGAAAGGGAACGAGTGCATTGGAGAAATTTGATGAATGGGCTGCATTGCAACACCAACGGATGGCACAAAAGTTAGGGATCTATGACTAAAGCTTCCATGACTCAGTGACACTTTTTTCCCCATTACATTTATGATTGACAAGAGATTAAAACCTTCCTCAAAAACAACCATAAATGAACAAATTCAGAAGGAAGAAAACTCTGTCTTAGATGGTGTTGCAATGACCACAATATGCATGAACCCAACGTCTATGAAATAATCAGAAATATAAAGACACAGACTTATCTATACCATTCAAAAGTCGCATGAACTGTTATATCGAAAGAAATTCCCAAGCCTTCAAGGGTTACCTGTTATCATTATGGTGTTTGTCTGGCAAAAATGGCATTGACAAAATGCATTTGACATGTAACTATTAGAATTTAGATGTAAACCAAATCACCCAAGATCCTCTATGTCAAATCATCAAGAGAGATTAAGAAAGCGGAAGTTTACCTGAATCCATGGGAGAGAGATAATCTTGATTATGGATTTTCCAACCCTATACGTATTCCCTTAGAAAAGGATTTTTCATAGTATCCTTCTGATGATGGGATATCAGAAAGAAAAAGAAAGAAGATATATACAAATTGGGGACCATAACCTTATATATATAATAATTGTGTAATAGCACAACTGTGTAACAGTGCTTTCCATATTTCCAATTCATTCTATCATAAAATTAGAAATATGAGATCCGGTCTCTACACATAATTAACCCATACCATATCTAATGCTCGTAACCCAATATCCGTAACCTTAATTAGATCACTTTAATTGTGTTCAATTTTGTGATAGACTATTTAAACACATTTAATTACATATGTTTGCCCAAATAATTGATTATTTTCCAAAAGTAACAACCTTGGAAGTTTCAAGCTGTCACACATCAACACAGGAAATATTATTTGAAAGTGGAATCTGCAATACCAGTCCTAATCCGCAACCCATTAGATTCAATTGGCATTCAGTGCATGCAGAGTCCTTGATTTAACATCTTCTGGACCTGATGCAGAGAAGACGGGCATACTGCAAATCCCACTCTTCAGTTGATAATAAATATGACTATTGTTCTAAATTTTAAAAATTTCCCAATTCTAAATCTGACAATTAGAGGGTCTAATGCTGTTAATGGAGAATCCCTGTGACTGTCCAAATTTGGGGCTGGTGATCCAGTTCACTAAAGGTGGGCTGCTGCCTGCATTGGACTTAAGCTAAACATTATGCTTAACTTAAAGAAAGAATTGAAGCCATTATTTATCATGAGAAAGAGGAAAGGAACTTCAGTTAGAGCAGTAAATATGGCAAGAGCAGTGGACAATCTCCAACATCACCTAAACATGTGAATCACGCAAGCAGCTAATCGATGACATCCATTTAAAGTGTGATGATGGAAGGAATCCCTTATTGATTTTTGTTGGTAATGAGCAGTCCACGCTTCCTTTCCAATCTGTCGGGCATTCACATACTTGCCATTCTACGAGGCATTCTGCTTCATGGAAGCAAAAAATCTCGCCGCATGGAGCTCCAACATGCTCACAGTGCTCCCCAGCATACCCTGGCAAGCAAGTACAGGTGTAATTCTCCCCGTGGACAATCTAGCTTGATCCATGCTCGCACCAGAATGAATTTGTTCCATCACACATAATATGCTCCTCATTGCAGAATTTCCCCCTGAAAATCAATGGAAAATGAATTCTTAAACATTATTGCAATGACTAAAAATTGTAAATTATAACAATTTCAATAACCCTACTCGCATAAAGACAACAATAACAACTATTTTTGTTGCCGTGGTGGCATTGGCCGTAATCGATTTTGACATAAGATAGTTAAGCATGTCAAGCTATGTGGTGGGATCCACGAACAGATCAGCGAATGTAGAAAATGTCACTGATCTGATAGTCTTAAGCACCTGATTCATTTCACTAAAAAGAACGCTGAATTTATGAGAAAGGATCGTTCAATCCATACGAGTTATTTAAGTGCAGTCACACCCAAGCATTGATCGGCATAGTTAAGATCATCTGATGAGCATTGTTTTCATTCGAATTGTTAACAAATGCCAATGCCAATCCATCTCAAACACAACATACTAGACCAGCAAATTGGTGCAACTAGTTGGACTTCACTAAAAACAGACTAGGTTTTACACGTTTTGATTGATTGAAATTCATACCCGAGGAAGGGGCGATTGCCATCGAGGATGGTACATGGATCCGGTAGATTGTTTCGAGAAAGGAGAGAGATTCGTAGGGTTTAAGGAAGATCCGAAATGATAATGAAAAGAGGAAGGGAAACCGTCGAAGAATAGGGGTAGTTAAAATGACCGAATTTGGACATTTCAAGAGGCATATTGCAAGCTATAATCAGCTATCGGTATCGTGAAAGATGAGGGTATTCTGGTAATCTCGTGTTTGCATCGTTCGATGCCTTTGTCTTGTGGACGACCCAAACGCCTCGCTCAAAACTTTCCCTTTCTCTTGGATCTCAGTAAGTTGCTATCGCTGGCCCAATCTGAATGTTTTGATAGGTCCGTGCTCTTGCCGCGCCACGCAACAGATCGACAGTCTCGATTTCCTGATTGTGAGCCTCAATTTTCTGAATTGAAATCTGTCGAGACCATGAAAAGGTGCAGGTTACGGACGGTGGGAACATTCATTGGGACTTGAAACGTAGATATTTTAATTAGCTTTTATTTAGGGGTCAAACAATGCATTAAATAGATAACGTCGGTAGAGGCAACTGCCGGGATGACCTTCGGAAGCTCCCATGCTCCGCCTTTGATTTTTTCCCTTAATTAACTAAATGTAGACTTTTTTTTAATTGTCAAGATTAATAATTCTATTTAATTGGCAAGAGAGTGCAAATGAATGGAATGACAGTGGGAAAAATCAATAATCTCCAACATGTTTATATAGATTATTTACAAAGAATAGTATATAACTAGAAAATGTAATGTACAAGCGGGAGTGTATCTAGGCAAAGATGTGCTTGAATAACAGTACCATTATACAAGGACTCTTCTTCCGGTTGTCTGAGAGGACAACAGACCGTTCCTATTATCGTTAAAAAAATTCTAATTTTCACCAAAACGACCAATCTGACATCGAATTACCGTTTACAACAGCAAAGCCTTCGAAAATCTCTATATATTTACATGTGTTTTCTCCTTTTTGCAACATATCTCTATGTCCTGTACAAGTATGCCTAGGTTCATAGCTCTAAAACAGGGCACATCTCATGTGTGGCCGCGCTGATACACAAGAAGATTTCGTGGTAAGATCTCTCCACCTTTCTTTGGTGGTGGATCACCCAAGGAGATTCACACCACCCTGGTTCCTCAGGATTCCCGCCACTGGCCGGCGGTGAGTCGGGAACTGGCGCTTGCAATTTCCAGTCACACAACGATACACGATTTTTGAATCGTACAAAGAGTAAAAATGGCCGAAACACCAACGAATGCATTGATCATGAGCCGACAAAATGCGTTAAGATATCATCTGATTGGAGCCGCATAGCTAATGGAGGCCCACCGTATCTTTGAAGCTTTCGCCAACTCACTTGGTTCTTCCTTCAAGTAGAACCTTGCTGTGAGCTGGGAATCTAATCTTGCCAGCAGACACCTGCACGCAACGAAGAAATTGTAAGGGATCAAATTCAATCCTTGGTTTTGGCGAAGGACAAAGAAACCCATGCACAGTGCATTAATCCCGTTTTGCTTCGGTACTATTCGAAAAGACCTAAAATGACTAGTTATTTTGGTAAAAATAAAATAGAAGTGTAGTTGAAAACAGCAATACCAAACACATATTCACTGGAAGCAACGTTCTGCAGCTTGATGGTTAGATAGTAGACATATTTTGGGGCATGCCACGTTCAAGATGAGGATCAATAAACCAGAGATCTTAATTGGCTCTATTTTCAGATAATTGCATCTAGTTTGAAAATGCCCATGTAATCTTCACTCAAAGGGTGTTTGCTCTGCATAATTGTATTTGTCATTTCACGAAACTGTTATAAATATTTAATATTAAAGCATAAAGCAATGCTTGCATTCCAATTGGGTATTTCCAATGATGACAACTGAAACGAAACCCCTTTTGCAATGTAACATCGTCCATATCCAATTACTTGGCATCTCTGTCATGACAGCTACCACAAAACCGGCTGAACTAACTTAAAAACATATAAAACAGACTGTGTTCCCCACCCATGGCTCTGGAGTTGGCATTACAAGAAAAGTTGGAATATTTGAAGGGCATCCTGATTTGGCTTTTCTCCTCTTTTCAGTTAAAGGATAGACGCAATGGGCCTGTTGTTTTGATGTAAAGGAGTTGGAAACTAGATAATACAAAAGAAGAGGAATATATATATATATATATATATATATATATATATAT
>JAYJMB010002077.1:0-15757 GCA_036873735.1 Pouteria campechiana
AAGAGAACCGCCATTTTTTCTTTCTTCGTATGTTTCTTTCAGCAGGGTTTTGCTTTGAAGGAGAGAAGGGGAAATACGGAACAGACTTGGGTGAGTATGTCTTCGCACGTGAGCTGAGAAGTTCAATACCGGGCTGACAGGTGGCCGGCTGTTTGCATTAAAATGCTTCTTCCAACCATTTTTATCTTGCAATCGCGCTGTGCCAAGTGTCATAATGGCTTCTTGCGTACGCAGTAGTAAGATCATCTATGTATTGGCCCATTGGGCCTCATTGCTTCATGTGGAAAGAAAATTTATTAAAAACAAACATAAATATAACATATAACTATCGTTGATTTTTTTAGTATTGTTAATCTTTTTTATAAGGATATTTGCACTTTTATTCTCATAATTTGCCAATAATTATACTTTTATCAATCTTTTCAAAATAATTGCAAAATAAAATAATCTTTTATCAATATTAAATATAACTTTTATCCTAAATTTTTCAAACAATCCCAAATTGGTGACATTTGGGTTTTCCTAAATCGCCTAAATTTTAGATCCCAAATTCCAAATTAGTGCTTAGCTTCACAAGATGTTGCAAGACACCAGGATTTATTTTTTACTGATGAAAATACCCTGCTGAATTAGAAATTTCCTCCCAGTCCACCATTGCCAACCTGAGGAAGGATAACAACGAGAGCAATGGTGAGCCAGCCGAACCTGGGCAGCAACTCGCCTCCCATGGATCCCACCATTTTGAGCAGGCTGCCTTGCAATCATTTGGAGCGCATCTTAGCACTCCTCCCTCTTAAGATGGTGTTGGCCTTTTGACGAACCTGCAAGCACTTCAACTCCCTCCAGGTCCACCCCACCTTCCTCTCCCAGACCAAAGCCCACCTCTCCTCCTCCTCCCTCCTCCTCTCCCATCCTCAATCCCACCCTCTCTTCCCCCCTTGCGATTCCTCGCTCTGCAGTTGGCGCACCTTAACGACAGAAGCATGGCTGCTAATTTGTTGGCGGCGCGAAGATGAATGGATGAACAGATCTAATGGCTACGATTGGTGGGCGATCGTATGGCATGGCTGCTAATTTGCTGACGGCGTAGCGATGAATGGATGAACAGATTTAACGGTTGCGATTTGTGGGCGATCGTAAGGCTGCGAAAGAGTTTCTTGCCGAAAAAAATAGTGTTGCGTTGACGGCGTACGAGAAGGCCTGGTCAGAGAGGCAGGCAGTAGCTGCTGCATCACCGGCGAGAAGGAAGGAGCAAGTGACGGTGTGGCCAGATCGAGCTTGATGGGTTTTTTCACCATAGAACACGTTAGCAAGGAAGTTTGGATTACTAGATTTGGAGCAGTGGCAAAGGGCAACAAGATGTACCAATTTGGAATGGAGGTAAATCTTGGGCATGAATTTGGAAAAACCCAAATTTGAATAAAACCCCGTTTTAACTATAACAAATGGTCATTTCTTTATTGGTATTATTCCCATTTTACCCTTGCCGTTTTAACAGATGTAACTGAATTCGGATTGTTGTGAAGTCCAGAATCCAGATGCAAGGCAATATGGGATTCGGTGGG
This sequence comes from Pouteria campechiana, assembly GCA_036873735.1. Lineage (NCBI taxonomy): Eukaryota > Viridiplantae > Streptophyta > Magnoliopsida > Ericales > Sapotaceae > Pouteria > Pouteria campechiana. The sequence goes on from JAYJMB010002077.1 coordinate 1,566, forward strand.
TTTGCAGCGGGCAGTGCATGCGACAAAGCGATCGAACGGCTGGGATTTCAGGCATTTGCTAATGGTAGTGAAGCAGCGAAGAAGGAGAGAAAAAAAGCGTGGCAGGAGCCTGGAAAGACAGCGGCGACGGCGTTGGCGTGAAGGAAGAAGATGGGTTTTTCGGCAGAACCGTTTGTCAGCGTTTTCTGGTGATCGAGAATGAGATCAGGTGCAGTGACACTTTGGACGGAGGCAGAACGACGAGACGATTCCATTGGTCAAAGTAGATCAGCCAACGGACAGTGGCTGGCGGTTGCGCAGGCAAGGCAACCATGGAGGAAGAAGATGGTTTTTTGCCAGCGAGAGTTTTCAGCGTTTTCTGGTGATCAGGAATGAGATCCAATGCGGCGATAGGTTGGACAGAGGCAAAACAGCGAGACGGTTCCATCGGTAAGAGCAGATCAGCCGATGGACGATTGCTGGAGGTGGCGTAGGCAAGGCAGTCATGGAGGAAGAAGATGGGTTTTTCAGCAGTAAGAATTTTCAGCGTTTTCTAGTGATCGAGAATGAGATCCAATGCAGTAATAGTTGGACGGAGGTGGAAAGGCGAGACAGTTCAATTGGTGGGAGCAGATCAGCCAATGGACGGTCACTGGCAATGACGCAGGAAAGGCAGTTGTGAAGAAAGAAGATGGGTTTTTCGGCAGCGAGAGTTTTTAGCATTTTCCGGTGATCAAGAATGAAATCCGAAGCAGAAACAGTTGGACGAAGGCGTAATGGAGAGACAGTTCCGTTAGTCGGAGAAGATTAGCCGAGAAGACGGTTGCCAGCGGTGGCAGCCATAGAACCAGTGCCCGCTAGAGTTCCTGCCATGGAGAAGGGACAGAAGGTTCCTTTCCAACCAACCGATGGACAATTGTTGGCAGTGGCAATAGCCTTGGAGTTAGGTAGGGCTCGCTTAGGTTTCTGCATTCCAGTTCCCTGCCATGGAGAAGGGGCTGCTGGAGATTAAGCCCATTTTTGGGTTGATTAAGGGTAGAATAGGAATAATACTAATAAAGAAATGGCCGTTTGTTGCAGTTGAAACGGAAACGATCATTATCAGTAGAAGTGAAATTATTTTTAGTATAGATATTTCTATAATTATTTTTAAAACAGTGATAAAAGTATAATTGTGGTAAACTATCAAGGTAAAGCTTAAATATCCCTTTACATAAAAAATTATTTATTTGATGTGTATTCAATTAATCACTGACATAATCTTTTGTATTTTTAATATTATTTTTCTATTTTTTTGTTTTCTTTTCCTTTTTATGTGGTTTGTTTGTAAAGGATATTAAAGCCCCTGGCAATAAAATAGATATAAAAGTTTTTTTTTTACTTTTTTATATTAATATGATATTTATTTATTTTTAACTATCTATAATTATCTTATTATTTTATTCAATGTTATCCATTGTTATCAAAATCGGATCACATCAGACAGTTCAACCGGTCCGTGAACCCACTGGTCTAGTCTGGTCGGATTTGGTATAAAAAGTTAATTTTTTATATAAATTAAGTGGTGTAGCCTTATTATGAAAAATCTATGCATTCAGAAGAAAAAAAAAATAATCTGTGGTTTAAATTATGCATAGGGACGTCGATTCTGCAGCTAATAATTAGCCAATCACGCATGTGGTTACTTGGTTATCTAGAGACGTCTTTGGGGGCTTGAAAATGCAGTGAACTATTTCAGTACCATGAGGTAATCAAGCATAGAAATAGAGAATCTGTGCCATCTGAATTTGAAGGTTGTGACTTTGCAGGTTCAAAGAAGCCGGAGCATTTGCAAAGGCAGGTGGAATGGAATCGCGTCGACTAAATGGGCACATCTGCGTGCATTATGGGACTGTCGGCAGTTCCTGAACTCCAGCATCGGGGTTCACTTGATAAACACACACTTGCCTGGCATGATTTTTCCTACCAAGTGTTGGAACCACAGAAACCCATCAAGATGGGCCAGCTCAAACCGACCCAATAATTTCATTTGCAGCTGATCCCACTCAAATCAGAGTTGCCTAGATCCATTGGTTAGCAGCTTAGCTCGCAACCTTCCCAAAATTCACATGAAAAATGGGAATTTCATCAGCTTTCTGGCAGAGCTGGAACAGTTCAGGCCTCGGCATGTCCAGATTTTTTGGTTCCTCCGTAGCATGTTGTTTTGGGCGGCGGCGGGATCAGTGCGCGAGTCTAGCACTTCAACATACAGGTGTAGGCCAACAGATAAGCGGACCGAATGCTGTTGTTCCTTACATTTCTTTCTTTTCGATTCTGGAGGGCTGTCAGTGGCTGGGGTCATCGCAGGAAGCAGACGGGCAGAACGGATGAATTAATCCAGTCCCAATAGAGAATGGAAGTCGGCGGCAGAACAGCTTCTTCAGTTATCTGGCCGTGGATTAAGAAATAACTCATGCTTTCAGAGTTTCAGTCATCATTCTCTCCGAATTTGAATCTTGCAGTGAAATAGTTTTGCATGCTAGCATAGTTTGAGATTTACAACCAGTTGATTGACAGATGATTCTCCCAGCAGAGTTACAACCTCATGCCCCTTTTGTTTATGCCTTAGTGGTCAGCTGCACCATATCAACATTTTCGGTTGGATTTGGCATCTCGGCCATGAGATACCATAATGCTTAGATTGCGTAATGGGGATCTACCAAGAAATTAGATTGCTCCAACTGGATCTGAAACTGGCTTGGATGGGCTTGATCGAGCTCAGCTGGCCTGGCCGAGTTTCCCAACATTCCTGCAATCTATTCACGCGGTAAACATGAATACCATCTGAACCTTCCATTTCCTAGCCCTAAAACGGATGCGCCAAACCTCCCAAACATGGAACTTACATCGTCCGTTTTACCTATGGGGATTTTTGCAAAATAAGTTCTATTACTTTGCCCAGTTGTAAGTTAGATTATGTGGTTTCGGTATTTGTAGAATAGATTCTCTAAAATTTTAAAAGCTGCAAAATAGATCCTAAATCGTAAGGCAATTTTTGATATATATTTAGTTTAATTTAGTTTTTTAAAATTTTGGGATACAATTCAAAATCATATTTAACCCATTCTATATTTAAAAATGTCTTGCAAATATCAATGTTGAGATTTATTTTGTAATATTTTAAAAATTAAAGAATTTATCTTATAAATATTCAAACCACCGGATCTAATATATAATTAAGTAAAATTATAAGATCTATTTTACAAAAGGTCCTTTTATGCATCACGTCGCCACGAGATTCCAGGCAACTGTGGCATGTTCTTCAGCAGGTTGACCGACCGGCTTTGGACGCGAATTTCCATCCAAGTTCAGAAGTCGTGCCTACGGTTGAGCAATATTTCAAAGCTGTTGTCAAAGACGTGCTGAGTTTTTGTTGAGGAATGACTTGTGTAGAAGAGGACAGACTATTGCTTTTTACGGGGTGCAAATTAATAATTAACAGATGAGAATTGTGGAGACATGGTCATGTCCATCCATTAATGTTATACAGACCGAACCGTACTTAAACCATACTTGAATTTACGTACGGTTTGAAAATATTAAATTGCTGACATGGTTACATTTTTAAAACTCGGCTGGTAAATTATTATTTGGCAACAATTAGTAACCGAAAATATAGACAATCCATGGTAAAGTTTAGCATGGAGGTGTGTGAGAGAGGTCCAGTTTTTCAGTGTCCGAAGCTTAATGTACTTAATTTTTTTGGGTACCAGTTAGTTATAGTTATTCGAGAAAATCTACCAAACGAGTCCTTCATATTTGTTTAAATAAATTATGAAGACTGTTCTTACCACCATTAACTCCACTGAAGAAGTCTAGGGTCAAACAGGTAAACAGAATAAAGGAAAGAAAGAAAGTATGGACTGATTGTAAAAATTTTGCTATACATCTTTAACACAACAAGTTATTATACAATATATATGATTATAATATTTGATTGAGAATTTGAACAAAATAATTAACCCTTGTCTTGATGAACGCCCAGCGATTGCCAATCTAGTTAAGTCTTGATGAACCTCACATGTATGAATTTTGTGTACATACCAAAAGTATGTTTCTATTAAGCTAATGTTTATGAATTTTTTTTTATATACCAAAAGTGCTAAATTTTGTATGTGGTTAGAAAAATAATGTATTTAAAATATTTGAACTACAATGAGAACTTGCTCATAGATGAAAAATGTAAACCAAACTTTCATCAGACACTTACAAAACAGGTTAAGTTAAGAGAATATTGCTCTCTTACAAAATAAGTTAAACTAAAAAAAAAAAGTTGGATAAGTTAAGAGAATATTGCTCTATTTTACAATGAGTTAAATATTATTCCAAAGTAAGAAACATGATTATTTATTAAGCTATTTGCATTTCTTTCCCTAATCTTTTTTTTTAATTTTATATATTTTACCTTATAGGTATTGATTTTTCATATTTTTTCTTACTTATAAAAGTATTCCGCAAAAAATTCCCTTCTACCAACAGTCATTAGGTTTTTTAATAAAAGTATAAATAATTATTATTAAATTTAAGTGTACAGTTTTGATGATAACAATACTTGTCTATGATTAAAACTCAAGCTAATGGAGTTATGTTAAGATTTAAAAGTAATATGATTGAAGAATGGTTGAACTATTTTTAAGTATAATAGTTGTAATGATATTAAGGTTCCAAATATGATAAGTGGATGAATGATACAATACATATGTTATCAAAATGTGTAAAATTAAGAAATGAGTTTACATGGATTATCAACTTGTGTTCCACTTAAATGTTTCTTAGTATTTTGATGTTTAACAAAATTATATTTAGATAAATAAATATAAAAAGGCTAATGAAAATTTCAAATGCAGAAGAGTGCAAATGCAGGTCGTAACCAAAGAGTACAACCCCTCGCGCCAACTGCTTGTGATATCTTTAGGAGAAGTGCATCCCATGACAACTGCAGTCACATCGTAGTCACTTGCAGGTAATGTTTACAACCTTGAAGCCAAAGCTAGAAGCAACATCTCATACTGTCTACCATACTGAAGAACAGAACTACTAGGTAAACTCATACCTCCTATGGATACCACCTAAAGCGTAACCGATATTGCAACTATCTAAGATCCGCCTACTATCTTACAACAACATGGATTTTGGAAAAACCATGGTTCCAAACACAACTAATATCCGAGTTGCCTATCATATCACCTATCAACCACAGTTGATTATTGTAATTGCCTATAGTTTTCCTACCAACTCCAATGGTAGAAAATTTTGAATGTCGCAAAGCATTAAATGCAGCCCAACCACTTCTAATAATCAAAATTTTGGAAGATTTATATAAGGAGTAATGTTGGGACATTCTAGGTTGTTGATTGAACTTTAAATCTTCAACATATTTTGCAACCCAAGGCCAAAGTACTTAACCCTCACAATCCTTCATTTAAGGCTATCAATTACAATTCAAAGGGAAGATCCTCTGCATTAAAGTGAGCTCTCAAGGATCATAAAGGCTTCCTTGGTGCTCTTATTGATACACTATATAAAATGTAAATTCTTTCTTATTTTTCATTTATGTATTTCTTAAGTTGGCATAGGAGACAATTTTAAGAAGAACTAGAGAGTCTCACAATCATCTTATTGTGTTTATGCTCCCAAGAGGTAAAATCTGCAAAAGTACAAGAATTACTAAGTGATTACACCCCCAAAGCTAGAATCTAGAAAATTGCAAAAAATATTAATTCATGCCCCATTGAGTAGGAATTAAGAAGAGTACAAGAGGCACTAGTTTATGCCCCCTATAGTTGAAATTCAAAAGAGTGTGGTGATACTAATTTATATTCTATTATTGATATAGCAAAACCTAAGACACAAGGGGTATGTGCTTAGAATATTGGAGTAGGTAGGTTATCCTGAACTACTATATATTATATGTGTTACTTGTGATTGATTTATTTGCCTATGTTTTACATTTTATTATATACATTCAATAGTAAATGATTGAAAACAAGGGAAATATAACTAATCGGGGTTCAAGCAAGAAATTTTATAAATCTAATTTACTATTCTCCTCTTGAGTTAAGCCATGCCAAAGGGAGTAGCAAAAGTTTGATTGAATATTTGACTAGTCAAACCCTTAACTAATTAATTTTAACTGAATTTTATGACCCACTTAAACATGATCAAAGCTATGTAATGTTAACCTTAGATAATACTTTACTTCATTTTAATGGCAATTAGATTGGATCATGGACATGACCTTGAAAATTAGTGATTTATATAAATAATTTAATAAATTATAATGAATATATATTTTAATGAGCTTTTCAAATACACCTTATATAAACAAGCTCTTAATGGTCTCAACTCTTGTGCCCATTATTAAAGATTGAAAACTTAGAAAAATGCATAGGAATGCCAAACATGCTGTTATCTCTTAAAATTGTAGTCACGTTAGATGGTTTTGTCACAAATAAAAGTTGCAATATATAGGGCTTACTTGGTCGGAGAAAGGAAATGGAAAGGAAAGAAAAATACAGGATGATGCTACATAAAGTGAATAAATATATCTACAAGTAAAGTTAAAATACATGAAAGTTATGATTAAGATAACAAATGTCTATGTAATTCAGGATAAATAGTCAGATTGGTTAGACGAAAAGATGGAAATGCAATAGATGATGCCTACTACAAAATAAAAGGTTAAAATAAATAAAAGTTATAATTGAAAATATAATAACAATAACAAAAAATACAAGTAGTATAGTACAAAAAAGATAAAAATAAATAATTGAAAATATAGTAATAATGACAAAGAGTAAGATAGTTATAGTGTGTGATATATGGATAATAATTCAATTAAACCTTTTTACCAAAAAAATTAGTAGTATATATTTGTTTTAAGTCTACTATGGATGATTGAATGAAGTTAAATTCAACTATAATACTTATGACTGGTTATTTACTTAGGATCCTAAAAATTATTTCTATAAAAGACTTAGAAGGACCCAAAAGTTAAAATCATAGAAGATTGAATATTTACTATTTAAAATTTAATCATTGCCTATGGAATCTACGAACATGTAATCGAATATCCATACTTTGAAAAATCTTTCTTCTACATGAATTTATAATTCTACAAAATTATATAACATTTCTAGATTTGGGTAAATCAATCCAAGTAATTTTTTATATTTTATAAATGATTTTACATATTTTCAAACATTATGACCCACTAGATATTATAATTTAAATAATTTTAAATATTTTAACTAAATGGATAGCGCTAAGAAAGATTATCGAGTTGAATTCATCTACGCATCCTTGGCATGCCACAAAATAAAAGGATTTTACTAAGATTTTGATAGTAAAGCTCTCTTTTGAATCATGATCCTCTCTCCTTGCGTACGTAATCATAGACGAATAACAGGGGGCTGTGCAATCACACTGTTGCAATGCTTGGCAACAGCTGTGCAGTGTCACTTTGACCAAGAGCAAATTACCAATCAAGATTCGGCTTGAATGGGCAATTTCCAAATACATATAGGAAAATTGGCCTGTAACAATCACGTTGTGGCAGATTTGCCATGCTTGGGCGGTAGCCATGTGGTGTCCGTTCCATCAAGAGCAAATTACCAATCCAAGATCCATTTTGAATAGGCAATGTCTAAATACATAGGGGAAGGCCATTAGTTATTGATGATCTTATCCGTTGGAAGAGTATGTCTCAAAATGAATGGAGCATATGGAAAAGATCAATTGAACCAAAATTTTATGCATTTACATGTGAAAAAAGGTAAGCCTTCATGCGGTCCATTTAGATTGACGTTAAAGAAAGTAAAGAAGGAATATAATTTTAAAGAAGATATAAATAAATTTAAAGATAGAATAGCATAAAAATATAAAAAATAGAACAATATTAAGTAATATAATGAAATAAAAATAGTTTTTTTATTTTTTATTATAATTATTGTCTAAATTACCTTATTAATGAAGTGCTCAAAAGTGATTCTAACTTATAATTGAGGACTTAGATTATTCTTCTTTCTTCTCTAGTTATTTTGTAGTTTTGAAATTAAGATGAAAGAATCTTTTTATACGATGGGAAACATTCCATTAATGAACCTGATAACTTGCTTATATATCTGTAAATGATTGGGCATTCAAATATACAAATTCTTCCTGTTTAGCCATGATCATGCTGTTGCTCGTGTCCACTTGCTGATGGCTATTTCAATTAGGAGGTTGGTGGCTGTTGGTGATCTTGGGAATGGATTTCTCTACAGGGGGGGGATTTATAGCCATCTCCCTTAGTTTGAACTTTTGTATTTTCCATGTTTACTTTTGGAAGCTCTTCTAAAAACACCACTCTGTTCGACGCCATGAAATGTGTCATTCTCTCCCTGTAGTATGAAATGATATCTTCTTCCTTCACCTCCAAGTGTTTTTCTAATTCCTTCTTCTTCATTGCGAGGAATGCACGAAGTGTGTCACCATAGTGCGGATGCAACATGGCGACTACGGCAGTCTCGTCTACAGCTAAGTGGCCATAGAGCTCGGTCTCTACTTTAGCGCTGTTGATGTCCTCGTCGCCAGATATGATGACTCTTGAAATACTAGGATATTAATTGTACAAATCTTTGTAATTATTCTTTCCTAATTTGAGGTGATTGTGTTGTTGTAATTGACATATATGATTATATAGCTGTTTAGCTTGATTGTAGGGGATTAAGTCATATAAAGCCTTTATATGTACTATACATGAACCAATAAAAATGTGAATAAAAAAAATATTCCTTCACTCTATTTTTTGAAGATGGTATTAGAGCCTGGTTCTTCTTTTTGAATCCTTGCCAAAGTGAATTTCATTCCATTACCAAATCAAACTATAAATTCAGAAAACATTCAACCCAAAATCTCCATTACTCAGAAAAAGGATGAGTGAAAAAAATATTGAATTATCAAGGACAAAATTGGTCCCCATAATTGTCCAATTAGTAAGTGTTTTTAATGTAGGATCACCCTTATAGAATCAAATTATGATATTTAGTCATAGTTAATGGAGATGCTTATTACTGAATAAGAAAAGCTTTCTTACATTAGAAGATGTATATGAAAAATGGTATGCTGAAAAATGGCAAGGAAAAACCACCTGTAGAGTTAGATGATGAATATGAAAAATGGTATACTGAAAATCAAAAGGTAAAGAGATTACTGTAAATGCCTATGAGTCCGGATATTTTTGCGATATTTACACTTACCCACTGCTCAAGAAATTTGGAAAGATTTATCCAAGGCCTACTTTGATGAAAGTGATGAGTTGCAACTTTTTACTTTAAATCAAAAGGTCTTCATTGCCAAACAGAATGGTAAGTCTCTCTCTGAATATTATGAAGAATTAACTGATTTTTTCGCAAATTAGATCATTATGATAAGGTGGTCATGAAAGATCCAAATGACATTACAGCATATCAAAAATCCACTGAATGACTAAGGGTGCACATATTTTATGTTGGATTGGATAGTGACTTTAAACAAGTTCGTGGAGAGATTCTATGTAAAAAATCGGTGCCTGATTTGGAAGAATGCTATGCATTGATTCTATGAGAGGTAATACGTCATGCAACTTTGAAAGAGGAATCTGAAAATTATAACAGCTTAGCCATGGTGGCTTTATAGTGATCAACCCAAAATTGGCAGGATCGATCTAAGATCATCACAAAGGTTGATAAGTTAACTCTTTAATGCACTCACTGCAGTAAAACTTATCGTACCAAAAGTCATTCCTTTGAAATTATGGGATATCCAAAATGGTGGAATCATAATTGTAATAAGAGGAAGGATTCTAAGAAGACCTCAATTGCAACCATTGTGAAAATAAAAGGGGATGATAATGTTGCCAAAAAAGCCTCGGCATTGGTAGTTGCTACAGATAATGATGGTAATACCTATTATGAATAGTATGTGGATAATTGATTATAGTGCTACAGATCATATGATTTTTTATTCTAAACAAATCACACCTCTTAAACCCTCATAAAAAATCTATTCCACGGCTAATGGTAATAAGACCCCAGTTATTAGGGAAGGATCCTTAACCCTTATTGATATATTAAATTTGGATTATGTTTTAGTTGTTCCATCTTTGGATTACAATCTTTTGTTTGTTGCTCAAATCATTGCAGCCTTATCTTATGTTGTGATTTTTTGACTTGATTTTTATGTACTTAAGAACATCCAAACAAGGCAAATGATTGGTTATGGTATTAGGCAAGGAAAGTCATATTAATTAGACTTGTTGTCAAAGGATTCCAACAAGTTGCGACAAGCCTTGATAACAAATGGGTAGGGGAGAAGAAGAAATCTGAAATTTGGTTGTGCGATCGATTCTTGGGGCATGCTTCCTTTAACCGAAAAAAATATTTCCTGGTTTGTTTGTAAAATGTAATGTTTTTAGTTGCTACTGTAACGTTTGAAAATTGGTAAAGAGACATCATGCTTTGTTCCCATTACTAGTAAATAAAAGTTCACTTTTATGATTATACATTCTTGTTTTTTGGAGTCCATCCAAAGTCTCATCTTGGAGTGGATCACATTTGGTTGTTACTTTTATTGATGATTGCACCAGAATGACTTGGTTGTACCTGATAAAGTGAAACTTGCTATTTCAAATTTTCATACAATGATTGGAACTTAGTACAATGAGAAGGTTCAAGTCTTGCACAACGACAATGGTGGAACGTATCAAAGTTTTGATCTTTAGCAATATTTGGAAGCATATGAAATCATTCATCAGACTACTTGTTCCAGTACACCCCAGCAGAATGGAGCTACTAAACAAAAAAATCAACACTTGTTGGAGGTTATTTGAGATTCCTTGATTGTAGCACATGTGCTAATATCTTTTTGGGGAGAAGTAATTACCTTTGCAACATACTTAATCAATCATGTACCTTCCAACCCAATCAACTTTTGGACACTTCTCTAAGCTTTGACTGACATTGTAGTTGCTCCAACTATCCCAAATTTGCCTCATCATGTTTTTGAATGTGTGGCGTTTGTATACCTTCATAAGCACTAGTACAACAAGTTAACTCCTCATGCATTGCGATGTGTGTTTGTTGGATCTGACTTACACAAAAAAAGGATATCGATGTTATCATCCTCCAACTTGATGAATGTTTATTACAATGAATATGGTATTTCATGAAGAAACTATATATTTTACTACTAAGTCTGAACTTCAGGGGGAGAATAATCAAGAATTTTAGACTCTTGATTATGATTATCATATCTCTAAGGAATGTGAATCTAAATAATTTGAACTAGTAAATAGGGAAGTGGATGAGTTAGATTTGAATGGAAAAACTATGGAACCCAGTGGTGATGAGCACCCCAAAGCTAAAGTAATAATAGAAGAGAAATAGACAATATTATTTGACCTCCATCCGAACATTTGAGCCTGAAAGCACCCTCATTAATATACCAAACCAGTTATTGTCTGCTGAGGATGTTCTTAATCTAGAGTTTAAGCCATCCAGAAAATAATTACCACATTGTCACACTAGAGGTATTTCTAAACCCACATATAAACCTAAACTATCTAGTAGGGCTAGATATCCCATGAATAATTATGTCTTTGACCATCTCTTGTCTAAATCAAATAAGTCATTTGCAAATCAATTATCTATTGTAGTTATTCCTAACAATATGCAGGAAGCTTTAGCTAATCCAAGGTAGAAAGTAGCCATGAATGAGGAGATGAAATCATTGCAAAAGAACGAGACATGGGAACTCATGGAGTGTCCACCAGGAAAGAAGCAAGTTGGGTGTTATTGGATTTATATTGTAAAATACAAGGCATATGGTAGTATTGAACACTTTAAAGCAGTATTATTAGTAAAAGGGTACACTCAAACTTATTAAATTAACTACACAGAAACATTTGCACCTGTAGCTAAGACCAACACAGTTCAAGTATTACTGTCTTTAGCTGCAAACCTAGATTGGCTGCTACAATAATTCGATGTGAAGAATGCCTTTTTGCATGGAGAGTTGTTTGAAAAAAATATACAGAGAGCTTCCACCAAGATGCATGGTGTCAGAAAAATAGAGTCAGAAGGTATGCAGATTGAAAAACTCATTATATGGGTTGAAGCAATCCCCAAGAGTATGATTTGGAAGGTTTACAAAGTCAATGAAAGCCTTTGACTATAGTCAAAGCAATTCGGATCACACTTTATTCCTCAAGAAATGACATAGTAAGATTATAGTACTTATCATATAGGTGGATGACATGGTGACTACAGGAAATGATTCTAAAGAAAGAAAAGATCTACAGAATTATCTTTCTAGTGAATTCGAAATGAAAGATCTAGGCCCTCTGAAATACTTTCTTGGGATTAAAGTTTCTCAATCAAGTACAAGAATTTTTCTATCTCAAAGAAAATATGCCTTAGATATTTTACAGGAGACCGGAATGTCAGGATGTCAACCTATTAATACACCAATAGAAGAAGGTTTGAAATTGTGTAATGAACTAAGTAAATGCCTGTTGATGAGAGAAGATAACAAAGACTTGTGGGGACATTGATGTACTTAGCTCATACAAGATCGGATTCAACTTATGCATTAAGTGTGATGAATGCAGTCATGCGTATTCTGAGGTATCTGAAGAGTGCTCCTAGAAAAGGAATTTTGTTCACTAAAAACTCAGCTTATCGATGCGTAGACGCATACACTGATGCCAACTAGGCTATTTTTTGTGGATGATAGGCGATCTATGTTAGGTTACTTTACCTTCGCAGGAGGTAATCTTATAACGTGGAGAAGAAAGAATTAGAATATTGTTGCTCGCTCAAGTGCAAAAGCTGAATTAAGCGATATGGTACTTGGACTCTATGAGGTGTTATGGCTAAGACTCCTTTTGAAGGATTTGGGTTATCTATTTGTACTTTTAGTAATAGCCTTAGAATCTCTTATTTCCTATAAGAGTGCTAGATAGGGTTAGGATACTTTTAGCTATAATTGCGTTCCCATGACCTTACCCCAGTGGTGATAAAGACACCCCCCACTCTCCACTCTAACTTCATAAGGATGGAATTATTTATTTCGCTCTCCAAAATATTAGTGACCTCTACTAGGAGTAAACCCTCCTAATAGAGACATCCCCTGCGAAGAGTGCCTAACTTGTGGTATATGATTTCATGGGGCCCATAAAAGAATAGAATTTGGATTCTTAGAAGAGTACAGTCATAAGGGAGGATACTTGAAGCTGAGCAATAACTCTTATTTATTATATTCTAATTTGACTATTTTGTGACAATAAAGCAGCATGTGATATTACTCATAATCCAGTACAAGTTGAAGTGGACGGATTCTTCATTAAGGAGAAATTGGATACCAAATTATGAAATTGCCTAAGATTCAATGAGAAGATCAGTTGGCCAACATCCTAACCAAAGCAGTATCAAATCAAGTGTTCTCAAAGTTTCTAGACAAGTTGGGCATGTGTGACATCTATGCAACAACTTGAGGGGGAGTGTTGAAATACTAGAATGTTAGCTATACAAATCTTTGTAATTATCCTTTCCTAATTTGAGGTGATTGTGTTACTATAATTGACAGATATGATTGTATAGCTGTATAACTTGATTGTAGGGTATTAAGTCATGTGTAACCTTTACATATACTTTGGACATGAATGAATAAAGATGTGAATAAATAAAACATATTCCTCAACTCTATTTTTTGAAAAATGACATCCTGCAATTAGTCCTTAATCTTCATGTACCCATCTAAGTGGATGACGCTCGCATCACTTGTGTAGAACTAACCATTTTTGAAGGCCTTGGATGTCACCGCTTCATCCTTATAGTATCCCTTCATAATGTTGCTGGCCTGAAAAAGGATCTCGCCAATGGCCTTCCCATCACGGCACACAGCCTCCATCTCATCTGGGTCTTTAACGTTTATGTTTGCAAGAGACACGAGACTAATTTCCTAATGGGCTTTGAGTGCTGCTCGCTCTTTGTGTGGTAGCCGGTTCCACCTTCCTTGCCACTCATAGACAAGGGCGGGACCAGTTGCCTCCATCATGTTGTATGAGCATGTAGCATGGAATCTGACATCCTCAATCCTCTCGAGCAATGCAGCAGGCAGTGGAGCACCTCCTATAAGTATCTAGAAGTTATAGT
>JAYJMB010002078.1:0-15757 GCA_036873735.1 Pouteria campechiana
AATATATAATATTAAATTATATATTTACATATTTTATTTAATATAAATAATTCATTTATTTAATATAATAACAATAAAAAGAAGTACAAGCTTATAGGATGAGAAAAATCTATATAAATAGCTATTTTGATGAAATCATATAGATATAACCCAATTAATTAATTAATTAAACTTTTTATAATGAGGAAAAGATGGTGGAAAAGGTTTTTTTCATATTTTTAATGTGATTTGAAATCTTAATTACCTAATAAGCTTAATTTTCCTTATTATTATTACATATAATTTCAATCAATGTTTCATATCATTTCATATATATATATATATATCATTAAAAAAGCTTACCTACTTGAATCATTATTTCCTATTACATCACACTCTCTCTTTTCTCTCACTTTTCTATACATACTTCCTTTTCTCTCACTTTTCTATATATATATATATATATATATATATATATATAGAAATAATCTAGTGTAGCTGCCTACACTGAAATATTCAGTGTAGTTGACATTTTCATCGTGCGATGCGGTGGGTGAGATCTCGGCTCTTTGTGGGCGCTGCAAGTGCGGCAGGGAGGGAGAGTCGGCTTTTGGACTTTGTCTCCTAGAAATCCAAAACATCCGGTATGGAGGGGGTTGCGACATGACTGCTGGCTGTGTCCCTCACTTACACCTCTGAAAATGTCTTCCCGACCTTAAATTTTATATTAAAAGATGGGTACTTAATTAATAAATTTTATAATAAAAATTTTTATTTTTATTGAAAATTCTATTATTTTTTGATGCATAAAATAATTGAACATTAGCAATCAAATTAATAAAATTTATATTAATTTTTTTAGTCTAAATTTCATTAATTTATTTTTAGTGTTAATTTCACTAATTTCATTAAAAGTTTTTTAGTTTAAATTTTATTAATTTAAACTTTATATTGCTTATTTTAGTCTAAATATCATTAATTTATTTTTAGTTTAAATTTCACTAATTTTATTAAAAGTTTTTCTAGTGTAAATTTTATTAATTGAAACTTTATATTAATTTTTTAGTCTAAATGTCATTAATTTTTTTTAGTGTAAATTTTAATAATTTTATTAAAAGTTTTTTTAGTATAAATTGCATTAATTTAAACTTTATATTAAATTTTAACTTTAGATCTAGATTAAAAATTTAAAATCCAACACTAGAATATCTAACCGCTCGTTGTTTTAATCCATGTCCCAAATTATACTATATCCGAAAACCAAGATTCCATGTCCTAAGTCCATGTTTATATCCGAAACACACTAAAACATTCCATAATCCATGTCCTAAATTATGCCCCATGTCTGAAAACCTAGATTCTATGTCCCACAGCAAACTCTATGTCCCAAATGCAGTAAAACCCTTACGTAATCCATGTCCCAAACAAAGGCCTTCCATGTCCGAAAACTCAAATTCCATGTCCCACTGTCAACTCTATGTCTCAAACGCAGTAAAACCTCAACATAAAAAGGAAAATCGAAGTCGATTCTTCATTTCAGACACAACAACTTTCTCTTTCCTCCTTATTTCCCAAGTCCAAAATCTCAACAACTTTCCCATCTTCATTGTAGACATAGCACCTTCCTTCAACATTTAAATATTCTCCTGTTGCACCTCCTTTCTTCTCTATTTTTTCTATTTGCACCATATTTTTGTTCTGAAGATTTCCTAAATCCATCCCTTTTTCATCCCAATCCAAAATCATGGCTGAAATGGCTGAATCATGCATGGTAGCAGCATCAACATCTACAGAGTCTTCTAGAAGAAGAAGAGCAAAAGGGAAAGTAGAAG
The DNA here is from genome assembly GCA_036873735.1 of Pouteria campechiana. Classification (NCBI taxonomy): domain Eukaryota; kingdom Viridiplantae; phylum Streptophyta; class Magnoliopsida; order Ericales; family Sapotaceae; genus Pouteria; species Pouteria campechiana. Next base: position 1,812 of record JAYJMB010002078.1, read on the forward strand.
TGGAAGCATCTCCATCACAATGGAGAAGACTCGACGAGAGTCATCTGTTAGAGGTATTTTTCCGAAACAATCACAAATCCTACAATAGATTTATGAATGTCTATGAAAAAAACAGTAGTGAAGGGAAGGAGTCTTGATTTTGACTGACTTGGCAGAAATGATTTGGATTTAGACATATGTAGATGAATTAAAATCCAAGGGTGGACTGAGTTTATGAGTTACAGGGAGAAATGCTACACAAGGATGGTTAAAATATTATTTAGCAAATATGATTCAAAGGCGAAGCAATCATGGATAGGAGATAGAGTAATAGATTTATCTCTTGAGAACATAAGGGAGTATTTGAATCTCCCTATAGTTGAAAGAAAGGAAAAAGATTGGCCTAGCTCGAGAAAATAATTATTTTTAGAGGTGGCTGGAATAGAGGTTTATGAAGAAGTAAAGATGCTACATCCCAACTTTTTGGACAAGAATGTGAGAATGGCCCACATTTTGCTCATTAACAACATCTTTCCAAAAATAGGAGGTAGAGATAATATTTCTGAGAAAGATTGTAGAATGTTATGGGTAGTGAAGAATGGGAAGAAAATAGACTTGTCAAAGACAATCTCCGATCATTTATTTCAGGTTAAAAGCAATAACAAATCCTCTTTCTTATGGAATGATCATGACAAAATAACAAAGAAGAACAGGAGTTGATTTGACTTCTAAAGATGGAGAAGAATTTAAAAATTATGATTTAATTACTAAGGTAAATCTGAGGAAAATTGGTCCCAATACCAAGCCATCCAAGCAAACAAGATTTGAGAGTGGAACAATTGAAAGAAGAGAAGCAGAATTACCTAATTCAGGTGTGGAAATACAGGAAAAAATTTCCACTGATAGAGTAGAGTAAATGATAGCTGATCTGAAAGAAGAAGAGGTGGTTGCTAGGATGAGAGAGCCTGTAGCCACTTTAGTTGCAACAACAGCAACAAATGCAACAACTGCAGAAACAACAACAGGAACAACAGTAGCAGCAATAGCTTCTCCACTCACAGAAGCAGTAGCACCTCCTTCTCCAAGCAGGCCTTCATCTTCCACTCACAGTAATTTTGAGAATAGGATGAGAAAGATCGAGGTTGATATTTCAGCTCTGAACATCAGGATGGATTCAATGAAGGAGCAGATGGATTCATTGTGTCAAAAGCTGGATACTTTGACCTGTTTGGTTGAGTCCATCAAATGTCAATCGAAGCCTATTCAATCCTCTTCTCCCTCATCACCTTTCCATGATCTGAGACCTTCTTCACCCCCAAGATCCCCTCAGCCTCATCATTCTGATCACTCTCATCAATCTCCATCTCAGTGTGGTGATCAGTCTCATCATTTTCTATCTCATCATTCCTCACCCTCCTCTCTTGTTCATGAGCATAGACCTACTTCACCCATCAGGTCTACTCATCCCACGAGTACTCCCTGCTCTCTAAGAGTTGAAATTCTTCCATCTCCATAGTCCTTTCCTCAACTCACATCCCACACTTCTCCACTTGTAACTTCTCCAATTGTTGTAGTTCTTCCATCTCCACATTCCTCTCCTCAGCCTAGACCTACTTCATCTCTACGTTCTGACTCAAAATCCTCTCTCTCTAAGTCAACTATGACACTTGTAAACATTTTAATATGGATGAAGTCCACTTTGAATAAATCTTATCTCTCCTCTCCATAGGAAATTGCCTCTCCTCCATTATAACTGCCTCCTACAACTAATCCATAGGAAACTGCCTCTTCTCAATAGACAACACCTCCTCTCCCTCCACAAAAACCTCTAATGCATTCTCCTTTACAAATTTCAAAAGTCTCTAAGGTTCCTACAGAGGAATAGAAGTCATACATCCTCCCCACTGTAATATCACTCAAGCCAACATATAAAATTAAGCATCCCAAACTTCCCAAATCAACATGTTCAATTGGTGGGAGTCCAGGGAAAAGAATAAAAATGACTCTGCAAGAAGTTGAATATAGGTAGTTGATAAATCAAATGGTTGCCCAACTTCTTGAATCCCAAAAAAGGGGCAGTCACTCTTCTTGATCTTCAAACTCTTCCTGATCTTCCTTTCCCAAATTTTGAAGATTAGGATTTCCTCAACCATATTATAATAATGAAAGGTCCAACCAGGAACTTCTAGCCCAAACCATTCCTAGATGGTGATGCAATCATAGATAAAATACTGAGTGATTACATCCTACCCACTTCGTCCAACCCACCAACTCCACCCTTACAAAATCTTTTACTTTGAGTGGGTTCAGGATTATTGGATGATAGGGTTAGATTTCATGTTGTAACTGACACATCTGATCCTAACTTCATTTACCTTCTAGAAGATATGTATCACATCCGTTGGAATAGAAACCTTGATGCATTTGGGCTTAGGACTCCATCTCCATTTCTAGAGTTTGAATGTCCCTGGTATAGAGCAAATCTGAGGATTGTTTCTTGTCTTGAACAGGAAAATGCAAATTCTATAGTATCCACATCTTACTCCCAAAAAGAGGTTGTTGCTGCCTCTATTTTCACCCATCAGTTTCCTCTATCCAAATCTCCTTCTCTCAGCTCCAAAGCTCCATGTTCTAAGTACAAATCTCCCCTTAAAAAGAAAATGATAATTTCTAGACCTTCTACTACCAAACTCCCTTCTTCCACCCCTCAGCTCTTTTCATCGAAACCTTTTACTACCAAACTCAAACCATCACCTTTTCAAACCATACCACCTTCATCTAAACCTTCTACAACCAAACTCAAACCATCACCTTTTCAAACTAGACCACCTTCATTCAAACCTCCTACTACCAAACTCAAATCATCACCTTTTCAAACCAGACCACCTTCATTCAAACCTCCTACTACCAAACTCAAATCATCACCTTTTCAAACCAGACCACCTTCATACAAACCACTTCCTCCTCCCATCTATTTAGACCAAGAGGAATATGCTTGCAGACTTAGAGCAAATAACATAACTCTTCAAGCTAGGCATCTCACCTTCGACCCTGAGATGCTCACACTTGAATACTAAGCTCGTCTCAGGGTAATCCTTCAACTTGTACCCCCATCAACATTACCAATTGCATCGACATGGGCTTAAGCAATTTTGGCAATAATGGTGCAATAAAAAACATGTCCTCAAGTATCTTTCAAAAGACCAAAGATGACTGGATCCAAAAAATAGGAGCCTAAATCCAAGAGATAAATATCTTTTTACCATAGAGATGTTATCTGTAACTTTGATATGTACTCATTTTTTCTTAAACTTACACTGTAAATTAGAAATTTGATAGCTACTCATTAACATGTAATACTTATACTGTAATCTGTAATTTTGATATGTACTCATTGATATGTAATACTTATATTGTAATTTATAATTTTAATAGGTAATCATTGATATGTAATACTTACATTGTATATAGAATGGTTATAATCTTACAGAAGTTGATTGGTAGCTTGTCTCATTTTATTTTTGCAAGTGAACTAATATAGGGGATGGTCTTTCCAAGCTTTTGATTCTGCTGGATGTGGGTGACTCCATTTGTAGCCAAATTTACACTGGTGAAATTGCAAGATGACGACTATGAAATCTTATAAAGTTTAGTCATGGCCTTAGAATTATGGGACATGGGACATGGGATGTGGGACATGGGACTTGGGTTGTTCAGACATGGACATGGGAATTGGGACATGAAGGGTGGGACTTGGGACATGGAGAGTGAATTATGGGTCATGAGACATGGACATTGGGAACCATTCATCCATGTCCAGCTTCATAATCCCTAACATGGAATATGAATCCGGACATAGATGAATTGTTCCCAAGCATGGGAAGGTCCACTGTGACACTTGGAACCGTTCATCCCATCTTTGGGATTATAAATCCAGACATGGATGAACAGTTCTTGGACATTAGTATTAGATCAGGACATGGGATAAACAGTTTCTAGACATGGGTGTTAGATCAGGACATGAGATGAACGGTTCCAAGCACCCAAGTCCCATTGTATATGTCCCATGCCCATGTCTCATGCCCATGTCTCATTGCCTGTGTCCCATGTCCTATTGTCTATGCCCTTGTCCCATTCTCCATATCCCAAGTCCCATGCCCATGTCCTATATCCCTAACAAGCACTCTTATATTATAATAGCTGTTGCAATGAATTTCCACAGTCAATTCATATGTTTGTGGCCTATCTAAGTATTTATATAGAGTCTTGCAAATGAACCAGTGTTTGCCGCATGCTTCTTACAAAAGTAAAAAAAATTAATAGATACACCAAAATAACTGCCAAAACTATAAAATGTATTTTTACACACCCTTCACTAACTCAAAGGCGATTTAGAATCTTCATGGATAGTCACAACACTTCGAAGCTTGGAAAAGTCTACCAAAGGGTTTGCAACCTCCATTCACTGCAAGGTTTCATGTAGTAGGTCGAGGTTGGGCATTGTTTTGGGGTAGGTCCTAGGAAGGTCTCAAATCATCTTTTGTCATCCTTCAAGTTCTCTTCCCAGCTAAACCCGATCTTGGTTAAGGACAACGTATGTACATGCCAAACCTAGCGTCATCTCCCACTGCTATTGCTACATATCCATAAGTCGCATTTTCAATTGGGATACCTCCCACTCTTTGCAGTAGATGGGTTTTCCAGCGTTGAGGAAGATGAGGTCTAAGATGCTTTAGATGTAGTTTGAGCATTTATAGAAATTCTTTTATGATATAAATGTTGATTCAAGTGAATATCGCTAAATAGTAATAAATATCTGTACGTTATTAATCTCTCCGATGCTTCTATGTGACTTGAAGCATCATAAATAATGATGGAATATTCTCATGGTTCTATGCATTTAAATGGTTATGCATGGACATCATTAGAGAATTAATGAAAAAACAATGGATATATAGAATGCGCAAATATTCTAGCAAGATAAATTATAATATATTAATATGTCAGTTTATTTAGAACATGTATTACATATCAGAATTAAAACCAAGAGCACTGGTATCTAACCATGGGTATGTCATCTTCAACTCTTGAAAGAGTAGACTTATTTCATACTGATTGGAACCAAAAAAGTGGTTGGGTGTAGAATGTTGACACGCTCCGCCGTTCTTGTAACATTTTCAATCTCGGCCTACGACTGCCCGTGAAAGAATCATGTCTTGCTCGATGAGTTGCAATTCTCCCAGAAAAGTCTACAGCATTTGTATCTCTTTGCATAATTCTTTGATCCTGCTTATGGCCCTCTCCTTAGGAGTAACAATGGTTGAAATAAAAGAAGGCCTGAGAAGTTTTGGACTTGGAGAAGAAACGTTGGGAATACTAAGGGATGCTAACATGTTCCCTGATTAAAGCATAAATTAAGTCCAGCCTTAGAAATCAGAATGCACTCTTCTCCACCTTAGTAAGGATGCATGCATCTCCTCGTAAATAAAGAATATTGAGCCTTCCAACAAGCCTTGGAAAAGTTGCATTGAATGGGACTCCTCACTGGCATTGCATATGCGATATGGAGTACCTTGTTAAGTTAGATTATGTTGTATTCGGTTATTGAGTATCACATTAGACATGGAAAATTAACCTATTATGGTTATATTTGCCTATATCCTATCAGTTATTTGAGTCAATTTAAAATATTTTTTTGTTACAATATGACAATTCATAAGCAGGAGTACGTGGACAATTGTGACTCTTAAGTGGGACATAGGCATGGGAATCTGTACATGGGCATGGGACTTGGGACTTGAGACATGAGCATGGGATCCCGAACATGGGCATGGGACTTGGAGCATGGGCATGGGCATGGGACATGGGACATGGGACTTTGGCTAATGCCTCGAATTGAACCTCCATGTCGGGGATGGAAACCTTTAAAAACAAAAGACAACAAGCTGAACAAAGAAGTTTAATGGCCTTTCAATCGTCCTAAATCACAACAACACAATAAAGGCCTTCCGTGGTCTAATCACAGTAGATGCATATAAATAATTATCTAAAATTGCATTTCGAGGAAAAATATTATAGATAGTTAAAGTTGAAGACCATTGTCTCAAAAGATGCCATCACAAAGAAGTACTTCAATATCTACATAAGCCACACTATGACAAATATAAGCACTATAAGACAAAAAATTTGCAATCTTCTCTTGCCTTGACCTCTGTCTCTAATGCCTTGCAATTGGACTCATATTGCAACAACTCCTTTCTGGTGTGCTGTATTTCTTGAACTTTTGATTTTAGCTATCGGTTCTCTTCAGTCTCCTGATCTCATGCATTTAATCTCTTTAAAATCGATGCTTTCTATAAGATAGAGGGGGATCCACCCATCAAAAAAAGGAACATTTACTGGGACTATCTTATGATTAGATAGTTAAACAGTTGTCAATTACATCAGGATGTTTCACAAAACACTAAAGAGAAGTATAAAGACACTCATGAAATAACCCGCACAATTGAGAAATTGCCTCCCTAGGTTCTTATCCATATAAGAAGTCAAGATATGTGCTTCAAAACTACATTTATGAGAAATTCTTACAGAATATGGTGAACTCGTACCCTTGGATGAAGAAGTCATATGAAGTATTCTATGACAGCCAATGAGGATTCCGTTAGTATGTCATCAGCATAATAGCTCAAACATATATACAAAACTTTAATATAATAAAAGGTAAGCATAAAGTACCTTTCTAGTGAAGATTACTGTGGGATGAATCAAACACAGGATTGGAGGTTCTCATTGATAAACAATTTCTTCTATTGTGCCCAAATTTGCAACCGAGGCACAACTTACTAGCCGCAGTTCTTCTAACCACCTCAATTGTTGACTTGAATCTCTTACTAGTGCGACCTTTTATTTTCATGTAATGTGGATCCAGCATTGCATTTGGTTGGGAGTTGTGGCTATGTAACCTATCAATTGGGGCATTAGCTGGTGGGCTTGCCATTTCATCATTTGAGGGCATCATTAAATTAGGCTGATGTACAACCCGCAAACTTTTGTTATTGAAGTTAGCACTACTCCCTTTAGCATCATCACGTGCATCCGAGCCTTCAAAAATAATTTCATAAAAAGCCAAAACGCTGGTCCCATCACAAACAATTTTACCACATTCTTCCATCAAGTTGTGGTGTTATATAATCTTTGAATTTTCAACACTCGTTGTTGTGGCACATTGTTGCTGTATGATCTTTTCCTTAGGTCATTGGGTCCACCTCCTCAATATTAGTCTTTCAGGCATACTAAAGATCCCTCGTACATGAAATACTACAAGAATATGTGTACATACTATCCCTGAAAACTCTCACTTTTTGCGTAAACATGTGGCCACTTTGCTTTCATTATCCCATTTGACTTTTCTAATCCTTTCAGGATCACCACTTGAATATCTATGACCAACATATTGATCTATATGTTTGTCTGACATAATAATCTATGCAAAATACTACTGGCATTGCTCAACCTCATTTTGGAATTCCAAAAGAATCTTCTTTGTATATAATTTTACCTTGTCACACTCAATAGTGTGCTATGTTTTCATAACTTGCATGCCATATGTTGTTTTACAATTAACATCTATTTTTTCCCAACGCCTCCCTTTAGCAGCCTGTTCATATGCACAAGTAAATTCCAACAATTTCATGCTGCGATGCACATATTTATCAAATAATGAAGTCATGTTCTCAGATCTTCTTGTAATTGTCATGCCAACTAAAAAATGACATCTAACATAAGCAGGCACCCCATGCATTTCTGATATTATACAGTTGCTGCCGCCATGAGTGATCATGCAAGTCATAAGTACCAATCTTATCAGCCCCTGCCTTTTCATATTCATATGATGTCTCACTTTTGTATATGCAATTGGATCAACTCTTGTGAAAAGTTGGATTGTTATGGATCAAAATACTCATCTTTTTATTAAATTTTTTATTCAAGTGCCATATGCAATAAACATGGTGGGTTTGAGAGAATACATCTCTTACAGTTGCTGAGATAGCAACATCGTGGTTAGTCACTATTACTTTAGGAGCTACACTTCGCATCATATCAAGCTAGGCTTTGAATAACCATTTAAAATTAGCTATGGTCTCACTAAAAAGCAGTCCTGCCCCAAGTAATATTGATTGTTTATGATGGTTAAAGCCAAAAAATGGTCCAAATGGCATATCGTATTCATTTGTCTTATATATAGTTTCAAAACACAAAACATCACCAAATGCCCTATAATCAATTTTGGCTACACCGTCAACCTAAAAAAATGATGTCAGATGTCCTTCCCCATCCACTTGTAGGTCAAAACTAAATTGAAGATCAACTTTTGATTGACTCTGAAAGTATTGTAACAAGGCATCTGCAGCCCCGCTAAACTTGGATTGACGTTGCCTTCTATAAGCATTTCTAAGGTCTAATTATGAAAATCCCAAATTCTCCAACCCACCTACCTCACAAGCCATAAAGTCTAACACCTTTACTACACCAACCCCAACTTGATTCAATCTTTCTGCAATATCTACTTGACAATCCAGCACATTCCTATGTGATTGTAAACAATGAGATATATTAAGTGATTCATTTAATGACTATTTTTAGGTACAAATCTTGTAATAACTCACTTATTATAACCTCCACATTTAGAAACCCCAAGCAATGCCATGCAATTACATTTGGTGAGACATCTCTCTTTATACTTTCGCTTATTCTTCTCTTTGGGTTCCACATTTGAAGCTTCATGTGAATGATTTGAGTCCGCTTGCAGGAAATCTACTTCAGTGGGTTTAGCCTTCCTTAATCCCTCTTTAGAGCATTTAAAACCTTACCACATACGCCTCAATTGACTAACTTTCTTACATAGCTCTTTCTAATACTAAACCCAAATAGTTTTGCATAACCATTGTAGAACTGATAAGTATCTTCCTCATTGTCAAATTGTTGGCCAATCTCTGGGGTTAGATCAATAGGAGCTCTGGGACAAAATTCATATATTTTTATCAATGAATTTTGTACAGCACTACCATGTACATCCATATTATCAGCTTCTGTACTGCCTATTTTGACACCCCGTCCATTTGAATAAGGGGAAACTGCCCATCCTTGCCATTTACATTCACAATATCTATATATAAATCCATAGACCTAACATAACCTGTGTCAAAATAGATGATAACACCGCTCTTGAGTAAATGTGCTCATCACTACAAAACAGATACATAGTGTAAAAATTCAGATGAACAACCATTTAGTTTGTAAAGTTAGATTTATTTTACTAATCATAAATCAATTTGTAATTGAAAACTATAATAATAAAATCGATATATAAGAATTAAATAAAATAAGAATTATTTAATTTAAATAAATTAAATTCAGTAGACATATAATCAAATAGTTGTTGTGTGGTTCAAATATTTCCAATTGATAGAAGCTTGAATAGTTATCTCACTTGAAGTAATAGCAAAATGTACATGGTGTTGTCATGAATCTAATGTAACTTTTAGAAAAAACAACGACAGCGATGAAAATGAATGAGTGGAGCGAATATGACTTCAAAACTTCTCCTTTGCTAGAGTGGCAAGTTTGATAGCTCGTTTGAGATTATGGATGGGACTTGGAGGAATCGACTGATTTTCAAAGTCTGCTCCAGATCAGGGGATTTGGGAGTAGCGAACCTGTGGAAGCAGACCTAAAACATTAATATAGGAGATGCAGGAGTTGGTGCAGATTGGAAGAGAGAGATTGATTTTCGGTTGGGAAAGAGTGAAAGCAGAGCAGATAGGGCAGGAGAGGGCGGGAAGATGGCATGCTGCTATGAGTGAGGGAGACTTGAAGCAATCTCTGTCGCGCATCCTTCATACTGTGTTTTCTGTGTCTGGGAGACAAAGTCAAAAATTCAAAGAGATTTCCCTAACTACGTAAGGGTTTTACTATGTTTGGGACATAGAGTTCACAGTGGGACATGAAATTTGGGATTTTAGACATGGGGCATAATTTGGGAAATGGATTATGGAATGTTTTAGTGTGTTTCGGACATGGACATGGACTTGGGACATGGAATATTAGTTTTCGGACATGGGGCATAATTTGATATATAGATTAAAACAACAAGAGGTTAGATATTCCAACATTGGATTTTAAATGTTTAATCTAGATCTAAAGTTAAAATTTAATATAAAGTTAAAATTAATGCGATTTACACTAAAAAAACTTTTAATGAAATTTACACTAAAAATAATTGATGACATTTAGACTAAAAAAATTTAATATAAAGTTTCAATTAATGAAATGTACACTAAAAAACCTTTTAGTAAAATTAGTGAAATTTACATAAAAAATAAATTAATGATTTTTAGATAAAAAAGTAATATAAAGTTTAAATTAATGAAATTTAAATTATAAAAATTGTTAATGAAATTAGTGAAATTTACACTAAAAATAAATTAATAAAATTTAGACTAAAAAATTTAATATAAAGTTTATTAATTTGATTGCTGATGTTCACTTATTTTATGCATTAAAAAATAATGAGTTTTTAATAAAAATAAAATTTTTTATTATAAAATTTATTAATTAAGTACCCATCTTTTAATATAAAACTTAAGGGCGGGAAGACATTTTCAGAGGTGTGAGTGAGGGAGACAGCCGACAGTCACTTCGTAGCCCCTTTCGTACTGTGTGTTTTGAATTTCTGGGAGATGGAGTCCAAAAGCCCACTCTCCCTCCCTATTGCACTCGCAGTGCCCATGAAGGGCCGAGTTCTCACCTGTTGCATTGCATGGTGAAAATGCCAGCTACGCTGAATATTTCAGTGTAGGCAGCTATACTGGATTATTTTCCATATATTTATATATCATTGCTTCCTATCACATCACACCTCTTGGTTCTAAAAATAGGGTGTATGGTAAAGCATAAAATCAAGCAAGATTGGAAAACTAAATAGATGTGCAAGAGTAGGAAAATATGGTTGTTAAAGTACACAAGCATATACAGCAATAAGTATACAAAGAAGAGTGGTTTGGGCCAACTTAGCACCTACTCTAGTCTCTAAGGTATCCCAACTTTAGGTTATACTATCTACAGTGGAATCATACTCTTGATTTTACGAAGATCACTAAGAAACTCTTAATAACAACACTTGGTTTCATTGAGCTTATCAGGAAACTCTAATAATACAACATTTCTATAAGGATACTCCTTTCTTGATAGTAGACATCCTGAAATCCAAAAAAAAGGTGTACAATAAATGTTTCCAAGTAGATTAAGATATACACAAAACAAAGCTCAAATGTAAAGAATACTTAATAAACACAATGTGCTTGAGACTCCTTTGATGTGAGTAAAGATGTATCTTGAAGCACGTTGAGAGTGGAGACGTAGTGGAGTAAAGCACTTGGAAGCTTTTAGGTTCTCTTGTGATTGCTTCGCTTATAGCTTAAAGAACCCCAAGAATCATCTTTTTCTTCGATGGAACTTGTATTTATAAGTTTCAAAGAAATTCTTGACTGTTTAGAATAAGACCATTAAAAAATAGCTGTTCAAATGCCTTTTCAAAATTTTGTACAAAACAATCATTGGTATGGTCGACCTCTGTCGATTCCTTTATTGGCATAATGAGCCTGTCTGTGGTCTCCTCTATTGCTTTGTTTATAAAATATGACCATTGTATAGATCTCAAAAAACCTCTATAGATTCCTTTGTAGACATTATGAGATTTCCCTATTGATGTAATTCAAAAACATCCACATTGATAGACATAATGACAAATCTCTATCATCTTTTGCAATTCCTCTATGGATATTGCATGTTTCCTTTGTCAATGTGACTCGGAACACCAACTGGATAGAGTGTATGATAGACTTTTGTCACCTGGATGCTTCCTCTGTAGCTTCTTTTATCATTCCTATGTTATGTAAACTTAGTTTCAGTGGGCTCAACAAATATCTATGACCCATATTATCTCCTTTATGGGTTCCTTTATCACTCTAAAATTTAGCAAAGCTTCATTAGCTTAGATTCAAGTCATAAATAAGTTTTGTTGACATCAAAACTATACACATATACTTAACAAAAGTCTCCTTTTTTCTCTTTTTTTATAATTCTTTTTTTTTTTTGCCTCTTTGCCTCTTTCCCAAATAGAGCCAATTATAAAGCTTATGATAGAAATAAAAGTCTATATCTATAACTTGTATATCATAGTAATTTTAGATTAAAAGTTTTATTATATTTCTATCCCTTCAATATAACCCAATCCTATTTGTAAATCAAGTGGGTGAAATATAACTTTTTCTAAGTATTATTTTTTAGAAAATCCTAACTTAATTGCCAAAAGAATTGTTCAGGTGTTTTATGCCTGGGCTAAACCCCAACTACGTTGGGCAAGCTCTCCAGCGTTCAACAATTATGCTACATTATGAATTTTTCATCACCTAGCAACAACTGGCAGTCACAGATAACTTGAATTATTTCCCATTAAGGTATGTTTGGTAATAGGAAAACATGGGTATATAACTTTTTCATTTTTTTATCCTTTTACATATCTTTTAATATGATTTGATATCTAAACTATAAATGATCATTCTATTTATTACTTATCTATTATATTGTTTTGACAAATTAAAAAACTATATCAACACATAAATGAAAAATGGCAAGGCTTGTAAAATCCAAAATGTAGAAAACAAGGTTACAGGACTACAACCAAAATTCTTAGGTACCTTTCCCTACCGCCTACCCCTTAGTCGATATCTCAGTCGCCCCAGCATATTACTTATAGTACTCTAGGAGAATGTGTTCTCTTTGGACATCCATAATCGATATCCCGGCCGCTTGAGGATATCGCTTGCCATCATGCTGCGAAAATCCACAGTCGCCCCATCATACCACCTGCCTCCCAAATGCCAAATTGCTTGCAAGAACCATTCTACCTTTTGATATCGCCTAGTCCACAACCGATTAGCCTAGCTAGCTTCCATATCACTTACCAATGGCCAGTGACATGAGCTATGAAGTTCTATTAGGACACTACTTGCAGCCAATTAGCTCAACCGCCTGCCATATCACTTGGTCTACAGCTAATTGGCCCAGTTGCCTCTTATATTGCCTGCTAGTGGATAGTGAGAAGAGTTGTGAAGTTTCACCAAGACCCTAACCATAGCCGATTATCTTAGCTAGCTCAGTTGCTTGCCATATCACTTGTGAGGTGCAATGGTCAAAAAATCTAGTTTTTCCCTCAATTTAATGTACTCTAACTACTCTCCAATAGCTAGATTTTAAATATATTATAAAAGGAGCCAATAGGGGTTATTTACAAGAGGTTGCAAGAAATTAAGAGAGTCCAAACCTTCATTACTCACAAGCAACAAAGCATTAAAGCCTTCAAGCTCTCAACCTTCTACTTCGTCATTAATGGCTTCCATCTACACATTGGGAAGAAATTTCTGCATTCAAAGCAAGTTGTCCAAGCTTCTTCAATCTTCCCCTGAGCATTCATCAAAGCACTTATTAAAGTGTAATTCTTATTTCCTCATTTAGTTTTGTTTGTGCCTTAAGAAGTAATGGAGACCCAACTTAAAAAGAGTAATATTGATTGTTGGACTATGTCTCATAATCAATTTACTAATTGTGTTTAAGCCCCTTGAACTGGAATCAAGAAGAGTGTTGTGTGCACTAAATTATTCTCTATTCCATTGAGATAGTTGAACCCAAGTTGCTAAGGAGAGTGTTTAGAATAGTGGAATAGAGAAGGTGCCTTGAACCACTATAAAAACTCTATGTTTACTTTGTGATTGCCTTCCACACTTGCAATATTTTGTTTATTGAACTACTAAGAGGGTCTTAATTTAGAAAGGGGCTTTTACTTTTGATTTTTAGAAACCAAATTCACCTCTCCTCTCTATTGGTCTTGTCCTAAGGTATCTCAAAAG